>CAUYQG010081126.1:0-93251 GCA_963574415.1 Tarsius wallacei | reverse complement strand
GTTGCTCACAGCTAGAGTCAGATTCTCCAGGCCTGCTGTGGAAGGAGGGTGGATCAGATCTGTACTCAGTCGGATTGCTGCCTGTGAAGTCTGCCACTCAGATCTGACCTGTGTTGGGTCTGGCATGAGGGAGTGGCTTCTGTCTCTCACAATTTGATGCAATTATCTCAGGTCCCAAGTTGGAGGCTGGGCTGGAGCTGGGCGGAGCTGGGTGGAGCTCTGCTTGGTCTCAGGGCTCCAGCTGATCTCTGGCCCCACCGCAACCAGGGGCCAAACTGGAGGATGTGGAGTGTGAGACAGCCGGGTGCTGCAGGTCAGCGTGGCAAGGCATGGGGTGGCTTGGGGCAGGATGGGTTGGTGCAGCCAGCAGGGAGTCCAGAGCTCCATGGGGCTGGGAGCCGAGGGCTGCCCCGGGTGGGGCAGCAGCGACAGTGCAGTGGCAGTTGCATCAGCAGAGTGGTGTGTGGGACTGAGGGCCTCCAGCTGTGGCGGTGTTGGCAGAGCAATGCGTGGGGCCGGTGTCTGCCAGTCCGCTGGCCTGCACGGCTGGCTAAAGAGCAGACTGGCAGTGGTGGGAGCAGCAGCCACTGGGGGAAAGCAAGAGTCTTTATGGACACTCGCTTTCGCGGAGACTCTCACAGTCCAATCTGCCCTATTGCCATCTTGCTGGAAGTCCTAAAAGCAGTTTTGTGTATTTTGCTATTTTTTTTTCTCATTTTTCCTTCTATAGGCAGGAACAGACGTTGCAGACTGGTTTTTAAAATTTTTCAGGTAGATGTTTTTCTAGCATATTCTTTAAACATTAAAAAAAAATTCCTGATTTTGTTGTTTAGCTTTCAGTTGAACTTTGAACAACTAGGGACTAAGAGTGCTGACCCCATACACAGTCCAAAACCCACATATAACTTTTGCTCCCTCAAAACTTAACTACTAATAGCATACTGTTGTCCTTATTGAGAACATAAACAGTTAATTAACACAATTTTGTATGTTATATGTATTGTGTACTGTATTCTTACAATAAAGTATCCTAGAGAAAATATGTTATTAAGAAAATCGTAAGAAGAGAAAATATATTTACTGTTCATTAAGTGGAAGTGGGATCATCATAGAAGTCTTCATCTTTGTCATCCTCATGTTGAATAGGCTGAGGAAGAGGAAGAAGAGGAAGGGTTGATTTTACTGTCTCAGGGATGGCAGTGGTGGAAAAAAAAACTGTGTATAAGTGTGTGTGTTGCTGAAGTGAGCATTAAGAATCCATGTATAAGTTTAAACCTGCTTGGTTTAAACCTGAGCTGTTTGAGTCAACTATATTTTTATGTACATGTATATATACACTTACACATACACATACACATGTATATAATCTAACTACGGTCTTTCTTGTAAAATTAGATTATTTGCTTTGGAACTATCTTATTTAATGCTGAAGATCCTTAATTCTTTAATTATAACCTGCCATTCAATTTTTCCCTCACCCAACAACACTGTGGGTCAGGCTTTCTATTCTTAGATTTTAATGGCTATAATTTGGTATTCAAATTATCCCCAATTTTTGCTCCACTCTTTTATTCCTTCTGCACAAACTGTAATTTATCTTCATGTCATATTACTTTTTGTGCCACACCAATGTTTGTGTTGAGGTGGAATTTATATATGAAAATTTAGAGTTTGTTTTATTGAGTTGGAGTCTTGGCACATTCACAGCCACCCCAGGATTGACCTACTGGGCTTCAGTGATCCTTCTGCCTCAGCCTTCCAAGTAGCTGGAACTACAGGTGCATGCTACCTCCCCAGCTAATTTTTTTAGATTTTATTGTAGAGATGAGGTCTCGCCAAGTTTCCTGGGCTGGTCTTGAACCCGTGAGCTCAGGCAATCCACTTGCCTAGACCTCCCAAAGTGCTGGGATTACAGGCTGAGCCACCTAATCCAGCCTAAGTCTTTAAATATGTTGTAATTTAAGAGGATTAAACAAGTAACCATGCAACTTTATATCTTTAAGATAATGAGTTAGTGTGCTTGGGCTGCTGTAACAAAGTACCAGAGACTGTGTGACTTAAACAATAGAAATTTGTTGTCCCACAGTTCTGGAGACTAAAAGTCTGAGATCAAGGTGTTGGCAGGGTTGGTTCCTTCTGAGGGTCATGAGGGAAGGATCTGTTTCAGACCTCTTTCATTGATGTATTAGTGGCCATCTTCTCCCTATATCTTCACATCATCTTGCCTCTGTGTGTCTCCGTGTCCAAAACTTTTATAAGGGCACTAGTCTTATTCCATTAGGACCCACCCTAATGACCTCATTTTAACTTCACTACCTCTGCAAACATCCTAACTCCAAATAAAGTTGCATGCTGAGGAACTGGGAGTTAGGGATTTAACATACAAATTTGGGGGGATGCAATTCAAACTACAACAAATAGTGAATCTTTCCCAATATTCCTTCCATCAAATTGTTGTTAACGTCTCAAGTGTCATAATTTAGCATTTTCCCTTTCATACCATATCACCTCAGCTAGGTAGAATATGGACATTTGGTGAGTGAATTTTATATCCCATAACTCTGAAACTTCATTGATGAGAAGCTCTTGGTGGTCATGTAATATATGGAAACCTCTTGTGTCATCAGCAAGAAGGAAATTAAAAAAGAACATTATAAAAAATGGAGAGGTAGGTTGAGACTGTTTACTCCACTGGTTCTTTCTCTTGACATTTCTTGTAATCCTCCCCTTTTTCTTTTTCAAAAGAACACTTATTTAATTTGTTGCTTCAACCAAAATGACTCTAAACTTTGAGAACATTATGAAGTGTATTCAGATTAAAATGAAAAGTGTCTCCCCACTCATTCTTGGATCAGGTCACAGTTTCCCATATTTGCAAAATAAACTGTTCCAAGACAAAATAACCCAGGAGTAGAAATTACTGTAGTTTCATGTTCTATTTCCTCCAATGTCTGATCTTCCATCATTTGTTAGCATTAATAGGAAGTGGAATGACAAGGCTTGCTTCTTTTTGGTGACTTGTTCATGTCCCCTAGAAGCAGATGGAGGTTCTAATTTTAGGGCAAATTAAAGAAAGTACTGTTGCACACTCACAGGGTGGAGGAAAAAAGATTTTTAGACTTTTCCCTTTAAAAAAATCTGAAAAGTAGTATAGCAACTACAAACTTATGAAATGTTCCTTGGGGACTCTACCAGAAACAAAGTAATGATTTGGATAAAGCACTAGCTTGAACCAGTTAGATAAATAAAATGCATCTGATGAAGAGTTTTCCCTTGGGCAAAGGTAATGCTTATGTGTTTGGGATGTGAGAATGAATGGGAATTTATGGATTGTGTTTGCATAAAGCCAGAGAGCATATAACTTAATGAGATAGATCTGAAGAGATTCCAACTTTGTATACAAGAGAGAGAGACTGGGAGGTCAGGTCTGACTAGGTGGGCCTCTGCTAGCTGTGAGAGATGGGTCTTTGTCTCAGTACCAGTGCTGGTACCAAGACTTTTGTTTCAATAAGCTTGTTAAATGATTTATTATTCTAACGCCTTTTTAACTTGAATTTCATGATGTGGAATACTTTGTTAGTTTTCTGCTCTGATGCTGGGGTCGTGGGTCAGGTCTAGTTATTGTAGGTCTGTGGTGCAGCCAGTTTATACAGGAATGAGAAGCTTAACATTTTCAATTTTGTGACCTTCATGTTTTAAAATGGTAAATCCTTATGCCACATTAGCATATAGTTTTAGCCTAAATTTTAGCTAATTAAAACCTTTGAGAATTAGGAGAGTGATTATTATGAAATTATTTTCTTTTTAAGTTTAGTCATAAAAGACTCAATACTGTTTCTATAAATAAAGAGAAATTTTATCTTGATTTTTATCTATAATTATAAAAGTTCTGGATGTTATATTTATAGCTTTTGTGAACTCTTTGTATGTTTGGGAAAAGTAACATAACACTTAAATCCATGTCTTTTGCTATAAAATACAAAAATATTACCATCTCCATTGATTAAAATCAGTAAAAGTCTGTTTATTTTATGAATAGTATAATCATTATCCAGCATAGTTCCAGAACTGGAATAATCTGGACCCCTGCATGTGGAAAATTATATTTGTGGGCCACACCGTTAGTTCCATCATCTTAGATTTAGAACTATTTTAAATTTCACTCATTGAATTGTGAGGTAAAAATAATTCTGAATGTACAAAAGGACATTGGTTTAAGGTATTGCTTGAACACTATTCAGAATAATTATTAGGAAGAATTGAGGTAATGCATATGAATATTCCTTGTAATTGTAAAAATATTTATATGAAAATAGACTGAATATTTTGTTATTGGTTTGTGTTTATTAGTTTTTGGCAATCTCTCACATTTTCTCTGCAGTGAAGTACCCCATAAAATAAATATTTCTTTCAAAAGTGCTTTATCCCAGAGCTGTGTATAACTTTTTGCACAGGCTTCAGTCTTTACTTACTCTAGTTAGAGATTTAAATTTGAAATTTTCACTTGATAATGTTTTCTTTTGATTATGATTGAAGAGGTTTTATTATTTCTCAGAGAGATGTACTTAGAATTCATTAGTGAATCAACCTAATTAGGAAAGACATAATCCAAACCAAACATACAAACCCCTGAAAACTCTTAGGTATTCTTATATTATAAGGGAAAAAAGCCATGAAAACAAAAATGTACGAACTTTATTAAACCTCAAATTTTAGTATTGTTTAAATCTTTATTTTGGTATTTAGCCTCTGAGAAATAATCTCCATTACTTTTGCCAGTGATCTTTATTAGTATTTTTTCTCCTTTTTTCCCTTCAAATATAAAACATCAGGCTGGGTGCAATGGCTCATGTCTAAACTTCCAGCACTTTGAGAGGCAGAGCGGGCAGATTGCTTGAACCCAGGAGTTTAAGACCAGCCTGGGAAACAAAGCCAACCCTTGTCTCTAAAAAAATAAAAAAATTAGCCAGGTGTGGTGGCACATGGCTGTAGTCCCAGTTACTGGGGATATTGGGGTGGAAGGATTACCTGAGCCCAGGAGGTCAAGGCTGCTGTGAGCCATAATCATTGTGATCATGACACTGCACAGCAGCCTGGGCAACAGGGTGAGACCTCAACTCAATATATAGATATAGATATAGCTGTAGATATATAGATATATATGAGGTCTGACATCTCTTTTTCTGGAATGGTCATCAGAGCTGGCATCATGAAAATGTCAGAGTTTGAATTAGAGCAAAGAAAAAACATTAAATTTCTTGTTAAACTTGGCAAGAGTGGAAGTGAAATCAGGGACATATAGTCCAAGTTTATGGGGATAATGCCATGAAGAAAATGACAGTGTACAAATGGATTAAATGTTTTTCTGAGGGAAGAGAAAGCATCACTGATAAAGAGAGGTTAGGACAGCCAGTAATGAACAGAACTGATAAAAACATTACAACACTTCATTGAATTGTGCATCAAAACCATTGACTGACTGTGCAAAGCATAGCAGACCAAATAGACATTGATAGAAAAACAGGAAAATCTTAACTGAAAATCTTGGCATGAGAAAGTCATGTGCAAAAATGGTCCCAAAAGAGCCACTGCACCACAGCAACACACCAGCTCACACAGTAATGTCTGTGAGGGAGTTTTTAGCTAGTAACCAAATAACTGTATTGGAACACCCTTCCTATTCCCTTGATCTGGTCCTCAATTACTGTTTTCTTTACCTGAAGATAAAGAAAACATTGAAAGGAAGGTATTTTGATGACATTCAGAACATCAAGGGTAATACAATGACAACTCTGATGGCCATTCTGGAAAAAGATTTCCAAAACTGCTTTGACAGGTGGACTAGGCACTGGCATCGGTGCATAGCATCCCAAAGGGAGTACTTTGAAGGTGCCTATAGTGATATGAGATATACAGCACTTTTCCTGGGACGAGTTTGCAATTATTTAGGCACAACTGTTTATTAGGACAGTTGGCCTTCCATATCTGTGAGTTCCACATCCATGTATTCAACTAACCTTGAGTTGAGAATACTTAGAAAAAAAATTCCACAAATTTCCAAAAAGCAAAAATTGAATTTGCTGTGTGCTGAGAACTACGTTGACTCTACACAAATGAAGTGATATGTGGGCATTGTGTTGGGTATTGTAAGTAATTAGAGATAATTTCAAATACAGCACGTCCTCAAAGAATGCCTTTCCTTCCATATTGTTTTGTTACAATATTGATGAGAAAAAATATTGCTTCCTGACCAGGTCCCGAGAGGTGTGAAGTGTGTACCTCTCTGTATGGGTCCTGCATTTCTTCCCATATCCCAAAGACGTGCACTTTGGGTTCATCTGAGTGTCTGTATGGTTCCAGAGTGAGTGAGTGTGAGTGTGTCTGTGAGTTTGCCCTGTATGCTCCTGAGGTGCTGGGATAGGCTCTGGCCACCCACAGCACTAAACTGGAATAAGTGTATTGGAAAATGAATGAAGGGATGAACACAAAATATTGTCAGACAAAATTCTGTAGTCTACAATAATCATACAAGTACTTGGCAGTCAACAACGTGGTACCAAAGTGCTCAGTGAGCTGCCATATTTGTCATTGTTTTGGAACTGTGTGACTGCAGGGGGTGCTCCTTACAATTTTCACTTTTCAAACATGTGCTCCTTGATTTAACCCACCACTATTGTGACCACGTTTGCTCCTTGGTTTAACCCGCCACCACTGTGATCACAGTTATTCACTGATTCACCCAAAATTAAGTAAAATAATTCTCTTATTTTTATTGCTGAGTAATGCTACTCTGTATGGGTGTATTACATTTTGCTTATTCACTCATCAGTTGATGGGTATATGAATTGTTTTCACTTTTTAAATTATGGTGCTATGAATACTCATGGACATATTTTGATGTGAACTTACGTTTTCACTTTTGTTGGGTATATACCCAGAAGTGGAATTGCTGAGTCTTTTGGCAACTCTATGTTTGATTTTTTACATGAACTGCCAGACTGTTTTCCAAAGTGACTGTGCCATTTTACATGATATCTAGCAGTATATATGAGTTTGAATTTCTCCACATTCTTGTCAACACTTGGTGTTGTGTGCATTTTTTTAATTTAGCCATTCCAGGTGTTGTGAAATGGTATATTATTGTGGTTTTGATTTGCATTTCTCTAATGACCAATGATGTTGAGCATCTTTTTCTGTGTTTATTGGTCATACATCAAAATAGAAGATACATATATGTGTGCATATCTTCTTTGTGGTACAGTCTATTCACACTTTTTGCCCATTTAAAAAAAAAATGTAATATGTGGGGTACAATTCAGGGTTAGGTATATAAATGTTCATTATGCAGGCACCCTTGTTGATGAGGTATGCCCTCCCCTCCCCTGGCAGTTTCCCACTACTGCCAATCCCTTTCTTATAGTATTACAACAGTTGTTCAAGGCTCACTTATGAGAGAGAACATGTGATACTCGGTTCTTTGTTTCTGTGATAGATCACACAATATTATAGCTTCTAAGTCCATCCAAGTTGCTGTAAAGTCCTTAATTTTGTCCTTCTTTATGACTGTGTAATACTCCATCATGTATATGCACTACATTTTTTTTATCTAGTCCTTTTCGATGGGTAGCACGGTTGGTTCCTTTGCCCATTTTAAATGTGATTATTTGTCTTTTAATTGTTGTGTTGCAAGAGTATATGTTTACTATATTTTTTATTTTAAAAAATTTATTTTTGTAGAGATGGGGTCTTGCTATTTTACGCAGGCTAGTCTTGAACTCCTAGCCTCAAGCAATCATCCTGCTTCAGCCTCCTGAAGTACTGGGATTACAGGCATGAGCACCACTCCCAGCCAGTCTATGTTTCTAAAAATCCACAAGATGACATTGTTACAAGTAATCTATAGATGGGTAATAGGAAACCACAGACGAGGCAGTTGATGCATCTAACTAGGGCAGGAAATTGCACTGTTAATTTTGAAATGAATGAATTGGTTTTGCATAGTAGTTAACTTTGTTGTAACAAATAAGGAAACCTCAGACTAAGAAAAAGATGTACTCACACATCTGCTGAATGAGGGAACTTCAAAAGTTTATGAAAAAATGGAATTAAAAGAGAAAAATAAAAATTATAAGCTTCATTTCTCAACATAAATTCCACCAAAGTCAAGACACTTTTGTAAGTGGTGATACCAGTCATTTAGTTTATCCCTAAAGAATTTAGGTTTCTTAGAATTTGACCATGCCAGAGCAGTTTTTTTGTTTCCTCTCACTCTGTTTCCTAGGCTGGCGTACAGAGACATGATCACAGCTCACTGGAGTCTAAACCTCCTGGACTCAAGTGATCCTTCCACTTTAGCCTCCCGTGTAACTGGGACTACAAGGCATACATCACAATGCCAGGCTAATTTTTTTATTTTTTGTAGAGATGGGGGCCTCGCTATGTTGCTTAGACTGGTCTTAAACTCCTGGACTCAAGCAATCCTCCCGCCTTGGCCTCCCAAAGTGCAGAGATTACAGGTGTGAGCCACCACACCTGGCCTCAATGCAGTATTTTTTACATTATTTTTTAAGTGAAAAAAATGACTGCTCTTAGCCAGTTTTTTTCAGGATTAGGAAACAAAAACAATTCAGAAGGAGCCAAATCAAAAATGTATGGTGGATGCCTGATGATTTTTCGTGGAAACTCTCACTCAATTGCCCTTTTTGGTGAGAGAATGAGCAGGAACATTGTCATGGTGGAAAAGGGTTCTCTGGTGAAATTTTCCTGGTGGTTTTTCTGCTATAGCTTTGGCTAATGTTCTCAAAACACTCATAATAAGCAGATGTTATAATATTTTGGCCCTCTAGAAAGTCAACAAGCAAAATGCCTTGGGCATCCCCCAAAACTGTTGCTGTAACCTTTACTTTTAACCAGTGCACTTTTGGTTCAACTGGACCACGTCTACTTCTTGGTAGCCATTACTTTGATTGTGTTTTGTTTGTGCTTTGTCTTCCAGATAATACTGTTAAAATCATGTTTCATGTCTTTTTACAATTCTTTGAAGACATCCTTCAAGATCTTGATCTGACTTGTCTAAAATTTCACTGAAACCTCTGCTCTTGTCTGCAGCTGATCTGGGTGCAATGGTCTTGGCATCCATTGTGTGGAAAGTTTGTTCACCTTTAATTTTTCAGCCAGAATTGTGTAAGCTGAACATACTATGATGTTTATGGTGTTGGCTATCATTTCTGCTGTCAATCATCAGTCTTCTTACCAAGATTAATTCTTTCCTTGTAGATTGATGTGTATATTCTGTTGCTGCAGGCTTCATCTTCAACGTCATCTCATTTCTTCTTAAAATGAGCTATCCACTTGTAAAATGCTGATTTCTTTGGGGCATTGTCCCATAAGCTTCTTGTAAAGCATAAATGATTTCACCATTCTTCTATCCAAGCTTCATCATCAATTTGATGTGTGTTCATGCTTCAATTTTGGAAGAATTAATGTGGCTCTGATAGAGACTCATTTTAAATAGATGTCTTAGTGTTCTTAGTGCCTCAAACTAGATACTATTCAGACATTTTATGAGAAATTAATATGAGTTTATTTGGGGGCCAAAAACTTAAAATCTATGTAACATTTTTTCAAAATACTAATTTTCTATGAACTTGTTGAAGACCCCTCATATGTCCCATGGGATTTTTTTTTAGGACTAGTACATTTTAAAGTACTTGAAAACTATTAAACTTTATTATTTCAATTGAAAGTTGATATGAACTTTTTCTAAAAGAGATTTAATTTAAAGGAATTTTCTATCTGAGCATGGTGACTCACACCTGTAATCCCAGCGCTTTGGGAGGCTGAGACAAGAGGATAATTTGAGCCCAGGAATTCAAGGCTACAGAGAGCCATAATCATGCCACTGCACTCTAGCCTGGGTGGCAGAGTGAGACCTTGATTCAAAAAAAAAAAAAAAAAAAGAAAGAAATTTTCTGCTAGGTACATTTATCCTTTGGCAATTCTAATATTATTTTCTGTACACCATTCCTAAGTATAAGTACTCCTTGGTCTTCTTTCTGCAGATTACCTCTTATCTCATGCTAAGTTCTATCTCTGGAGGACCTCCTCTAACCATATGATGAGGTATCTCTAGCTCTAATCTCTCTTCTGGGCCCCAGACCAATATATCCTATTGTCCACAAGACTTTTACATTTGGGTGTTCTGTAAGTACTTTAAACTCATATTCAAACCTCAGCTTATTATTAACCTTTTCGAAGCTTCTTTTTCTGTGTTCCTGATTTAAAGACACTCAGTCACTCAAGCATGTGGAAGCGTAAGAACTTCTTAGGCTGGGATGCTTGGATCATAAGCCCCTGATGTATAATAAGCATTTCCTAGGCAACGTTCTTTGGGATTTTAATTTGATAGTTCTGGAATTGGGCAGGGGATAAGAATTTTATAATTTCCCCAGATGTTTTTGGAAATCAACTGGCTTGGAAGACCACTGTTAGTTATTCGGTAGTTGAAATATTTCAATCCCCCAATTCTTTTTACTATCATTCTACTGCCTCTACTCTGCATTGTTTCCTTATTATTTCAGTGGCCTTCTATATGACCTAACATCATTGTGTTCTTCTTCTATTCATTTCTTCCTCTACAATGCTACAAGACTTATCTTTCTAATGTACAGATGGAATATTGTCACAAATGATATAAATTTTTAGATGATTTTCTCTTTCCTATAAGTCTAATTTTCTTTGTGTGGCCTTTCTGGTTCCTCACAATCTGGCAATTATGAATGTTTTCCTACTCTTCTGCCATTTTCTAAAAGCCATCTTAGTTTAGCTACTCTTATTTTTCCTCAACATTTATGTAACATTTTCTTAATGCTATACCCTTTCCTAGATTTATATCAAAATGATGGCAGCCTTAGTTCTGCAATAAACCATGCTACATTCACTTGATTGGCTTTGGTGTAATAGTATGAAAACCAATCAGAGATAGCATCTTCGTCTCTTTGGATTACTATAACAAAAAATACCTTAGACTGGGAAACTTTTAATAATAGAAATTGATTTCTCATTGTTCTGGAGGCTGGGAAGCTCAAGATTAAGGCATCATCAGATTTGGTGTCTGATAAGAGTGTACTCTTTACTTCCAAGATGACACCTTTTAGTTGCATTCTCACATGGGAGAAGGGGAAAAGTGATGAACTCATTCCCTCAATCCCTTTTATAAGACACTAATCCCATTTGTGAGGGTGGAGCCCCATGACTTAATCACTTTCCGGAAGGCCTCACCTCAATACTATTGCACTGGAGATTAAGTTTCTTTTTTAATTTTAAAGATGTGGGGGTACAATTCAGGATTAGGTATATAAGTGGCTATCGGTGGGCCTCCCTTTGGTCCCTGCTTCACCTGGTTTGAGATCAGGTATGTTATTGATGCTGTGTCCCCCCACCCGCCTCCCCTTGTAGTGTCCTGCTGTTGCCAATCTCTTTCTTATAGTAATATGGTAAATATTCAGGGACCACTTATGAGTGAGAACATGTGGTACTCAGTTCTTTGTTTGGGTAGCTCACTAAGTATTATAGACTCCAAATCCATCCAAGTTGCTGCAAAGTCCATACATTTGTCCTATTTTATGGCTGCATAATATTCTATTGTATATATGTACCACATTTTTTCGAGATTAAGATTCAACATGAATTTTGGAGGAGAAAAATATTTAAACTATGGCAGGTAGCCTCTTGATAAAATTTCTTTTATCCTTTTTCTCTGTCACTTGTCTAATGATTACTCATTTGTAGCTCACATATCATATTATATACTTTTTAAGCAAAAAAATTATACAATATAAGCTTATTGAATCTGTTTTTATTAATACACAACTCTAACATTCGTATACTCATTCCTTTGGATTAGGAGTACCAGGGCATAGTATTCTAATCTTTATGTAGTATCTGCCTTAGTTCGCTAATGGCATGGCAAGTACAATTGCTGTTTTCTTCTCTGGTGGCTACCTAGGCAATTAGTGTTGATTTGATAATAAGCTCTAATAGGGGAGATAATTAAACTTTTGCTCTTTTATGCCACTAATAATTTGGGGTTGTTTGTTATTATAGCATGTGCTAGAACCTAAAACTGTGTGTGGCATGCAGTAGCTGTTCATTAAATTCTTGGTGGATAAATGAACTTGAGCAAGACACTTTCCAGAGATTTCAAACTGTATTATTTACATTCTCCATCTTCCCTTCTCCAGTGGGATTGTGTGCCATGAAGTTTGTAACACAAGGTCAAGGTGCAACATTGGCTTAAAGCATCAATTTTTCTAAAAGACATTTGAGAAAAGAAAACATTATTTGGAAATTAAAACAGACATGTATATCATATGGAACAGAGTACAAATTTCACAGTAATTTTAAAGGAAAAACAGAAATCTTCCAAGAATATCCATGCCACTAGGGTACTATTTCTGACTTTTCCTGAGATTCCTTGGCTATGTTTGAGAAGCCTTCATAAACTCTGAGTCTCAGGTTTGTCCTCTTTGAAATACAGTGTTTGAACACAAGTAGAAATGTCAAAGACTCTTTAGGAGAGGCTACATAGTGTGAACAAGCAGTGAGCTGAGAGCCAGCGCCTTGGACCCCAGTCCTTGCTTTGCTATTAAATAAGCATAGAGCTTTGTCAAGTCATTTAATCTTGAACCTTAGATTCAGGAGTAGATGTACTAACACTTCTACTATTTGTCCCAGTGAATTTTTTAGAAGAATAACACATTTTAAAGAACTTAGAAAAAACTTTTTTTTTTTTTTTTTTGTCAGAGTCTCACTTTGTCGTCCAAGCTGGAGTGCAGTGGAAGGCTCACAGCCACCCTAGCACCAACCTGCTGGGCTCAGGCTATCCTTCTGCCTCAACCTTCCAAGTAGTCGGAACTACAGGTGCACGCTACTATGCCTGGCTAAATTTTTTTAAAAAATGTATTGTAGAGACGAGGTTTCACCAAGTTGTCCAAGGCTTGTCTCAAGTCCCTGGGCTCAGGCAGTCCTCCCGCCTCAGCCTCCCAAAGTGCTGAGATTACAGACTTGAGCCACCACGCCCGCCCTAAAAATTATTAAACCCTATTATCCCAATTGAAAAGTGATGAAATTCTTAAAATCTTTTTTAATTTAAAAACTCTATTTACATTTTTATTCCACTGGGTGGCAGTATTTCACTTATACTCTACTGTAACTATAGTTGGTATATAATCTCATAGAAAAGAATTTAATCACTATTTAAAATGAGTACCTCATTTTCTTCCAACCGTATCTTTCTTCTTTCTCAGCCCATGCACTCCTTTTCTCTCAATCCTGAAAAACCATTCTCACTCATTTAAAAAAAGATTTAATGAGTAAATGTGAGGGCAGTCTTCTAAGACTTATCAATTTATTCAGAACTCCTGCTTAATTTGGGAAGAAGTATTAGGTTAATTTTGCTCAGATGTAAGCAGATTGCTTTGATTTAGTTAATTAAAATTCGTTAAAAATCACCTACAAAAACATTGCCATTGGCTCTTTATGAATGCTTTAACAATTTAAAAAAATGAATGTGTATACATGTTTTTAATTGATAATATTAGTGATACGTACTTTATTCTATGCATCTGATCACCTCATGCTTGTTATACAGAAATCTTGATGTTTATGACATGTTTGAGAAACACTGTATCATGATTTTACATCAGTTTATGTCAGAATTTCCTAGATAAATTAATTAGACCAGATGTGTTAAATAAGAAAAGTACACCTGCAAAGCTTGATAAATTATTTCTTACTGACTGTTGTCCCTATTAAGGTTTTGATATAAGTCATAGATTAGATGTATTAAAGTATTCTTATACAATAGCATGGGGAAAAAAAAACAACCCAAATTATTCGGCAGCATAATGGAATGCTGGAGTGCTCACTTGTGAGGAGATCATCAATGCAATTTTTAAACTGCCTTAATTACTATATTCTGTGCAAGTGAGAGCAGAAGATATCTTTGTGAATGGCTAAAATTTGATAGAAAATTTTAATTGTTTTCTGCCAAAAAAATCATTGCTGTTTTCAGGAAGGAACAAAACAAAAAGTTTTTTTTTGTTTTTTTTTTTAAGAATGTCTAAAGTTGAATTGATATGATTTGAACACTTCATATCTTCCTCTATGGTCCTAATTATGAACCACATTTCTCTCTCCTAATATATAAAATAATGATAAGCTGTGTGCACTGTGTGCATAAGCATTAAAATTTTTTTTAAAAAATTAAGGTCCATAACATTCACTGATTTGCAAATAAACTTAGGAACCACATAACATAAAAAAACCTGATAGTCCACCTTCATTACATATTTTTGAAGTAGGCTTAAAAATTACTTTAGAAGTTTTACCTAATCAAGTATAAATCACCATGTGTATGGGGTGGGGGGGAATGGAAGAACAGTATATCTTAGTTTCAGCAAGACTAACTGGCTAATAGATTATTTAGGTGGATTCATTGCAAGCTGGATAACTGAACAGAAAGTATTCTGATTAATAAAACAGTAAGAACATGAGTTGTGTGCAAGTAGCATATCAAGATACTTTGTTCTAGGTCCTTTCCTGCTAAATCTTTTTGTTTTTTAATCAGTGACTTATGTCTTATGAGTTGGTTGTGTTGATCAAATTTGCTGGTAAGAGAAAACTGGGGGAGACAGTTGGTATTTTGTTTGAGATAAGCACTGTTCAAAATATTATGTCCCAAATATAGGAATAAACTAACAAAAAGAAAGTAATGAAAGTCCACTTGTATCTGCATTGAGTTGTTTTGTAACAATAGAGAACAAGAGAAATTTTTCTTGACAATAATTCAAAGAGAAAACATTTGGTAGTTTCAATTAGTTTTCGTTTTAGGGTAAAGTTACCATGGTTTAAGATGGATTGATTAGAATTTGTAAACTAGGTAAGTTACTGGAAAAATCAGTGGTTTTATTTTGGGAACACATAAGCACATATAGAGTTACTGTTATTATGATCTTGTCTTGATACAGATAGATTTGAACAAGACTGTTGTTTAAAAAAATTGAGTGTATTTTAGTAGTATACCTGCTTTGCAAGTCAGTATACAGTTTTGCAAAGACTAAGAGGATTGGAAGAGACATAAAAGAAGAGTAATGGTTACGAGTTGCTATTGAGTTGTTGAACACCAACTATGGTAGTTCCTATGCTAAATCCTTTTAATGGATTATCTAATTGAATTCTCTCACAAACACCCTATGAGGTTGGTAATACTACTATCCGCTTTTTTTTTTTTCAAATACAAAAACAGGCACAAGGCTTAAATGATTTTCTCATTACTGTTTACAAACAGTATATAATACAACTTGGAACAAAGCCTGAGTCCGAATCTTGAGACCATGCACTTAATTGCTATTAATATACTGCCTTCCAGGAGAAGAATATTATGGAACCCACAGGGGAGAGTTTTGACAGAGAGTGTTCACAATCATTAATTGCTACAGAAAGGTAAAGAAAGATGAAAAATTAATATGCAAGTTAGGAGCTTACTTCATTGAAAGGTTTTGATGCCGTAATTAGTGTACTGAAGAATAAATAGGGAAGTAGGGACGTTGGGTGAGCACAGGGCCAACTAGAGGCAAGATAATGTAATACGAGATGATGGTGTGCGTGGATGATGGGAAAACTGGAAGAGAAGGGATTTAGGGAGGCTTAAGGTCAGGAGTAGAAGGAGGAGAATCTGTATTATAGCAAAGAGGATGTACAAGCTCAGCACAATCAAGAACTAGACAAATAACCTGTACTTTCTCTCCTACCCTTTCTCTGTGTGTCAACTTTCAGGTTTTTAAAGTACCTTAAAATTGTTTTTACTACTGATTTATTTACATAAAAATCATGTGCAATTAAACATTTAATAATTGGATACTTTTGAATTAGATTAGATAGGAATGTGATATCTAAGAAAATATGATTTGTCCTCCAAAATTATTTTTTGAAGAACAATGATATCACTATCATTATCAGTGGCCTACCTTGCACTTGTTTCTCCTCATTCTTCTATAGCTAACAGAATCTTGATTTGTTTAGGAAGCAGATGGGTAAATCATTATTGCTCTTACCAGTTAGAGTAATTTTATTCCCCCTGACTAGCAACTGGTCTAAGGAGGTCATCCATGTCATCTACATCTGGCTAATGAGATATGGGATGATTTGGGGTTAAGACTCCCAAGAGTACTTTTGCTTTTCTCATGAAAGGAACAGAGGCCTAGCTGGCATGGCCCTTCATCCTCCTTGATGACTAGAGCTCCAGATGTGGTGCCTGGAGGTCCCTCTCTGAATGTGAGGTGACGAACATGACAGCAAAGTCAGCATGTGAAGGATGGCAGAGTGGGCAGTTAGAAAGAGCTTGGTGCTGACCAGTTCTGAGCTGCTTGGCTTGATAGCTCTTGTTATGTGAGACACAGTCCTGTATATGTTTAAGCTCCTGTTAGTCACATTTTGTGTTGCTTGCAAGTAGACATAGTTCCAAGAGACACAAAAGCCTTCTCACCTGTTTCTCATTCATGTGTAGTTTATGATTAGTACGAATTTTAAAATAATTTCACTAATTGCTAGGTTTAAGCTCTCTTTTATTTTCACAGCCTATAATAGCTTGTGAGAAGGATTTAAAACAATCTGGCTTCTCAATTTCAAAAATCAATTTTGTCTTTAAAAATTATATTTGATCACTCTATCTTATATTACAATTAGCTGTACATTTCTAGTTTCCTTTCAGTAACTAGAGTAGTGAATATATGACATTCATGTTAGCTATATGCCCATAATGTTCATAAAATATTTTTTTCATGAAGTTATCAGAAATGGTTTTCATATTAGACCTAGATTGGCTCAAGGGAATGCTTTTATTAAACTATGTAGTCCACATTCTAGAAAATCTCAATTAAAGACATATTTTATGTCAAAATATTGACCTACTGTGAAACTGCCAAAATTCATGTTTGCCAGGCTAGCTGAGTTAGTTAGAATGGAGTTAAATGTAGAATAATTTTCAATGTTCTTAAGAGTTCCTGGGATAAATATAATTATTGTATGTTCTCTGTATCTAAGCATTAGACACTCTTGAGATATGGCTACTAGGGAAGTTATCCCCTTCTACCTCCACATTAGTTGTATATTTAAGTGAACAAAGATAAGTGACATTGGAGTTTCTTTTGTGTGTGCGTGGGCCTCAAGGTACCTCACATGAAGGAATAAAATCTGGTTAGAGACACTTGCTTATGTAGTGAGACTAACACTAATATAGATGCTTTATCTATTTTTACAATATGACTTGGATTTGTGTCCAGGTGATGAAACACTGAAATTTCTAGCCAATTCTGGGAGTGCTGTGGTGACAAAAAAATTAGCTGCCAATTTAACAACAAAAGTCTAGACACTGCTTAAAAATTGTTTTAATGACAGTAGGAAAACCAGCATTAAAATTATTAGAATAACTAAATCAACATTTATTAAACACATGAATAAACATAGAAAGTAAATGCAATATCTAGCAAATATTTCCAATTAGTCAGAGATAGCACATTTTAATATGTTGATCTTTTTGTTTAATCCTTTGAGTTACGGCAGAATTAGCAGTCAAAAGATTTTTGATCACTTCAAATCAGGCGGTCAAATCTTTTGGCATCTCTCTAGATTATCATCATATTGGATGAATTATTAATTCAGTCTTAGTGCTTTGAGTCAAGACTATCAAGAATGATCTAAGTTTGAGATTTCCTCTAAAAATTATACATCAAGGAGAGTTCTGTTATTGTGTTTAATATTAAATGGAAGCATAATTGCCTGGTAATGTTATTGTTTGGGATATTTTTCAGGAGAGTCCACAATCTTTGAGATACTTCCGATTTTGAGATGTGTTTATCATTATGAATCACTAAGTAATGTGATATTTTTGCATGAAGAATATATATTCTTAAGTACTGTAATGGTTAGAGATGTGTAATTCTGTTCTTTACTTTCCAAATCATGAAATCCAGTTGTTTTACAATGCTTGCTTTAGAATTTGGTAAGTGATATGGACACCCTGAGGGCCATTATGTTGTCTCTACCCACTTAAATGAACAGATGTGTTCTTATCAGTTTCCTATTTTGAATAATACTCATTCATACATTGTTGTACTATTTGTCATGTGTCTAAAGCATACCCTGTTGTCAATCACGGCTTCAGACCCATCCTCTCTAACACAAATCCTTTCTCAGCAATTCTGGCTCACACTGATACAACCTTCTCCCAAACACTCTAATTTCAGTTTTCTACATTCGTGTAGACATCAAAAATCTATCATAGCTTTCTTTCCTAGTGAGCCAGTTGCTCCTTAAAACCTATCTCAACACAGCATTCCAGTCATCATACATTGAAAATGGCACTTGAGATGAAGCCTATTTGTCACCTTTAAGTATTTTACTCATATCTCAGCTGACATATGGTTTTTAAGTTATTTTCATAATTTAGTTTTGTGTCCTTCACTAATTGCTTTGTATAATCTTTGTCTAATCAACAAAGGTTCTTTCATTGTGGGAATCATGTTTGTTTGTTTTTTTTAATCAGTATTTTTTATTATCATATTGTGGGGTACAAATATGCTTCGTTCAGACACCCGGGAATCATGTTTTAAACTTTATTACCCCAGTCTAGCATGGCACTGGACACATAACAAGCTCCCAATCATACTTGATTATTAACTAAATTAAATACCAGAATGTTTTGTATCTATGCTTGTATTAGTCTGTTAGGACTACCGTAACAAGATAATACAGACTGGGTAGTTTTAAATAACAGAAATTTTGTCACAATTCTGGTAACTAGAAGTCCCACATCAAGGTGCTGGCAGGTTTACTTTCTGGTGAGGCTTCTCTTCTTGGCTTGCAGGTGGCCACCTTTTCCCTGTGTCCTCACATGGTCTTTCCTTTGTGTGTTTGAGGAGAGAGAGGGAGATGTCTCTCGTGTTTCTTCTTCTTAGGAGGACACTAGTCTAGTGAGATTACAACCTCACACTTATGGCCTAATTATACCTTAATGATCCCCCTAAAGTTTAGTTATATCTTTACATGTAATCACACTGGGGATTAGGACTTCAACATACGCATTTTTGGGGGGTGGGGAAGACACAGTTCATAACAATGAGGTATTAAATTATTAATAAACTTTTAAAGAAAAGCACTATTGAATTTTGCTTTTCCCCCAAGTTTTTTTCCTATCATATTTCTTCATCTTCACTTGTTATAAGCCTCCATATTCCATCCATGTCTGCCTCTAATCATGGAAGATTTCCTTTATAATATTTTCTACTCTATATAGTTTGGTAAGTGTTAACTCAGTCCTTCCTTAAATATTTAGGGGGAACTGACCAAGGTTCTTTTGGGAGTTTTCCCTCAAAGATCTCCTCTGGGGGCCTGGCAGAGAGTGAATCCAAGGCTAAGCTTTATTAATTACTCTTTCTGTTTCCCTTTTCTGCACACCTTAAGCTTACCTTTGAGAGGACTAACATATCACACTGGGCTGCTAAACAACAAATGTCAAGGGCATTTGTTGATTTTTTTCTCACAGAATTTGATGCATATGTAAATAGCCTGATTATTAATGAGCAAACAAATGAGGCCAACCTATTATGTACAGTGTTATGAGCCCACTGACTTGTAATTCCACCATAATTCTTCCAAGTAATTGTCTTGGCTGAGTAACTCATTTTTTACTAAAAGGGCTAGACAAGTTTATAAATACAGATGTACAGAAAGTCTGATGCTTGTGCATCCAATGTTTCAACATATAATTTGCCATAAAAATAGCAATAATCAATAATAATCAGTTTCTACCTTGAAACACACACACACACACACTGTGCTTGATGTTTAATTCATTACAATGATTAGCCTATCATACTTGATATTTTCTTTCCTCCAAATTCTAGCTTCCTTAACAAATAGTATTTTCATATCTATTTTAGAAAACATTATTATTATTATTTTTTAATTGGGAGTGTCACTGTCGCCCAGACTGGAGTGCTGGAGTGCAGTGGCCGCTCCCGGCCACTGCAGCCTCGACCTGCTGGGCTCTGGCGATCCTTCCGCCTCAGCCTTCCAGGTAGCCGCAATTACAGGTGTACGCTACCACGCCCGGCTAATTTTTGATTTATTGTAGAGATGAGGGCTCGCCAAGTTGCCCAGGCGGGTCTCGAACCCGCGGACTCAGGCAATCCACTCACCTCGGCCTCCCAAAGCGCGGGATTACAGGCTGAGCCACCGAGTTCGGCTAGAAAACATTATTATATCTAAATTTAATACCTGTTTTAGTCATTGCTGAGTGGGTAATTTATTTATTCTTGTAGTTCTTATTTTTATTGTTGCTACTATTTACAATAGAGAAAAACATAATTGCATACATGTATGAGGTAAGATGTGAAGTTTTGATATAAATATACAATGTGGGATGAGTAAATGAAGGTAATCAACATATCCATACTTCACTTATTTTTTGGAGTGAGACCTTTGACTATATATTCTTAGCTTTTACATTACTATTGACTTTAGTCACCCTTCTGTGCAGTAGATCTCAAAACCTTATTCTTCCTGTGTTACTGAAACTTTGTACCTTTTGACAAAAACATCCTATTTCCTCTCCAAGCCTCCCCACCTCAAGCCTCTGGTAACCACCTTTTACTCACTACTTCTGTAAGTTTTAATTTTTTAAATTCCACATATAAGTGACACTGTGTGTTATTTATCTTTCTGTGCCTGCCTTATATTACAGAGAATAATGTCCCCCAAGTTCATCCATGTCATAGGCAAGATTTTCTTCTTTTTTATGGTTGAGTAGTATTCTATTGTGTGTATATGTATACACAGTACATTTTCTAAATCCATTTATCTGTTGATTGACACCTAGGTTGTTTCCATATCTTGGCTGTTATGAATAATGCTGCAATGAACAAACGATGTAGATCTCTTTGGCATATTGATTTTATTTTCTTTGGATACCCAGAAATGGGATTGCTGGATTATATAGTAGTTCTATTTTTGCTTTTTTCTGAGGAAACTCCACGCCATTTTTCATAATGTATTTACTAACTTAAATTCACACCAACAGTGTACAAGGAGTCCCTTTTCTTTACATTCTCACCGATACTTATCTTTCATCTTCTTGAAAATAGCCATTCTAAGAGGTGTGAGGTGAAATCTCATTATAGTTTTAATTTTCATTTCTCTAGTGATTAATGATTTGGGGCATTTTTTGATAAACCTATTGACCATTTGTATATCTTCTTTTCAAAAATATCTGTTCAGAACCTATGCCCATTTTAAAAAATAGCGTTATTTTTCTTGTAATTGGGTTGTTTGAGTTCCTTATATATTTTGGACATTAACTTCTTATATCTTTGGTTTGCAAATATGTTCTCCCACTTTGTGGGTTGTCTTTTCACTTTGCTAACTATTTCTTTGTTGTGCGCAAGTTTTTTAGTTTGATGCAATTTCATTTGCCTATTTTTTCTTTTGTTGCCTCTGTTTACAAGGGTATATCCAAAAAAGTAATAAACTGGGCCAATGTCATGGAGCTTTCCCCTGTATTTTCTTTGAGTAGTTTTACAGTTTCAGGTCTTATATTTAAATATTTAATTTATTCTGAGTTGATTTTTGTATATGGTGTGAGATAAAAATTCAGTTTCATTCTTCTGCATGAGGATATTGCATTTTCCCAACATTTATTGAAGTCTGTTTTATTCCCATTGTGTGTTCTTAACACCATGTTAAAGCACAACTGACTATATATGTGTGGATTTATTTCTGAGCTTTCTATTCTGTTCCATTAGTTGATGGGTCTATTTTTATTCTAGTACTGTGCTGTCTTTATTACTATGCCTTTATATATTTTTTAAACCAAGGAGTGTGATACCTCCAGCTTTGTTCTTTTTTTTAGAAGATGATTTTAGTTGCCAGGTGTCTTTTGGGGTTTTATACAGATTTAAAATTGTTTTTCCCATTTCTGTGAAAAATCACTTTGGGATTTTGATAGGGATTTTATTGAATCTGAACATTTTTTTGACTAGTATGAACATTTTAACGTTATTAATTCTGCCTGTCTATGAAAATAAGATATCTTTCCATTTATTTTTTTCATCAGTGTTTTATAATTTTCAGTATAAAGATCTTTTACCTTCTTGGTTAAATTATGCCTAAGTATTTAATTTTACCTTTTTTTTTTTTTTTTGAGTTGGAGTCTCACTCTGTCACCCAGACTGGAGTGCAGTGGCCACTCCCGGCCACCTCAGCCTCGACCTGCTGGGCTCTGGTGATCCTTCCGCCTCAACCTTCCAAGTAGCTGGAACTACAGGCTCCGCGCTACCACACCTGGCTGACTTTTGATTTATTGTAGACATGAGGTCTCGCCAAGTTGCCCAGGCGGGTCTCGAACCCGCGTGCTCAGGCAATCCACTCACCTCAGCCTCCCAAAGTGCGGGATTTCAGACTGAGCCACTGAGCCTGGCAGACCACATATTTTTTAATCCAGTCCTCTTTTGATGGGCAGCATTATTGTTTCCATGTTCTTGCTACTGTGAACAATGCCGTGATAAACATACATGTGCAGGCATCTTTTTAATAGAGTGATTTGAATTCTTCCAGGTATATACCCAGTAGGGGGATTGCAGGGTCGTATGGAAGGTCAATTTTTAGATCTTTTCGGAATCGCCACACTGTTTTCCACAGAGGCTATACTAGTTTACACTCCTACCAACAGTGTAGAAGTGTTCCCTTTTCACTGCATCCTCTCCAGCATCTGTTTTTTTCTGAGTTATGGATGATAGTCACTCTAACTGAAATTAGGAAGTATCTCAGCCTAGTTTTAATTTGCATTTTTATGACGACTAGTGAGACTGAGCACTGTTTCATGTATCTGTTGGTGCTCGTATGTCTTCTTTTGAAAAGTATCTATTCATATCTTTTGCCCACTTTGTAATGTGGCTGCTTTTTTTTTTTTTTTTCTTTTCGGTATGTTTGAGTTCCTTGTAGATCCTAGTTGTTAGGTCTTTGTCAGACATACAATTGGAAGATATATATTTCCCAGTCGGTGGGCTGTCTCCCTGCTGTCTTGATGGTTTCTTTGGCTTCGCAGAAGCTTGTCAGTCTGATGAGGTCCCACTTGTCTATATTATCTTTTAAGCCTAGTGTTATTATTTTTAAAAGTAACTTTAAAGGTGAAAAGCAGAGATGACTATAAATATGTTCACACCAGGAAAATGACCTCTGCTTTGGGTATGTAAGGCATGGTCTTTATCTCATGGTCAACATCTGCAATTCTTCAGAAATGACCGTGTCACAAATTCCAAATAAACAATCAAGAAGAAGAAGAATGCTAAGTAATTTGGCTGAAGGTACATGTAATAGGCTGAATTATTCCCACCCAAAATTCACAGCTGAAATGCTAACCCCTAGTACCTCAGAATGCAACTATATTTTAAGATAGGGTATATAGAGAGGTAATTCAGATAAAATGATATTATGAGATTGGACCCCAATATGATGGGTGTCCATATAAGAAGAAATTTGCACACAGGGAGAAGATAGCCATCTAAGCCAAGGAAAGAGGCCTTCAGTAGAAAGCTACCCTGTCAACACCTTGATTTTGTACTTTTAAACTCTAGGACTATGAGAAAGTAAACTGTTGTTTGGGTCACCTAGTTTGTGGTGCTTTATTATAGCAGGCCTAGAAAACTAATATAGTACACGTCTCATAGGTGGCATAAACTGGACTGGGACTCTGGCTAGGCTGACTCCAAAACTTGCACTCTTCTTACTTCAGTCTTCAACTTTACATAAGGTCCCTGCTACCCCCTACCCAAAAGGAGAGTGACCATTGGCTGAATTATCACAGCTCCTACTCTCTAATTAAGATGTGTATATGCCAAGAGCTTTCCTCCCAGCAGATGAGCTGCTACTCTAGACTGATTATGATTTCTTAATTTATGGTGACAATGATTAGAGCAGAGATAAATGTTCAAAAATGCTATGCTATATTAGGGGAATAAAAATGGAATTTCATGACATTGTTCCAAAGCTTTTGAACTCTAGCTTCCATAGATGACTGAGAACTTACTCAAAGGCTAAGAATGGTATTTTTGGATTGCTCAACTGATAAAGAAAAAGATAAAGAAAGAGAATGCTATTTGATGTCGACAAAGCTTTGAAATGAACTAAAGAAATAATGGAACTAGCTAAGTTAGATATTAACTTAAACCACACCAATTTGGCTAAGCCTGAGGATTTTCTACTAAGAAATGAATGCTATATTTCTTATATAGACTTAGGATTTTTTTCATTCTTTTATAATAATGTGATAGTTTTTCCTAACTATGGAAACTGCTAATCCAATACTCATAACATCACAAATCAACTGGGTTTATTTATTCAAAGCTCCTAAGACTTTCCTTTGCAATGTGTGAATTTCCTGTAAGCTAGAATTTATAAGACAAAACCAATTGTGACCTCCATATTTTTCCCATTTTCAAAATCCTCTTCCACTAAAATAATTCTCTTATAATAGTTGGTTAAGAATTATCAGGTAGCCAGGCTTGGTGGCTCAGCCTATAATTCCAGCACTTTGGGAGGCCAAGGTGAGTGGATTGCCTAAGCCCGTGGGTTGGAGACCAGCCCAGGCAACTTGCTGAGACCTGTCTCTACAATAAATCAAAAATTAGCCAGGTGTGGTAGTGCACTCTTGTAGTTCCGGCTACTTGGAAGGTTGAGGTGGAAGGATCGCCAGAGCCCAGCAGGTTGAGGCTGTGGTGGCCGTGAGCGTACCACTGCATTCCAGCCTGGGTAACAGAGTGAGACTCCAACTTAAAAAAAAAAAGAGAGAGAATTATGAGGTAAATCGTTTTACACAGATCAATGTTTATGAAATATTTTTTACTTTGGGTAAAAATCAATTTCCTCACTTATTAAAGAATACAGTGTTAAGAGAAATGATAGTTTCATTATATCTTCTCAATTTCTTAATATGTTTGATCTCTAACAGTGTTCTTGCCCCATCAAGAATTCACATATTTTATCTAGATTTCCAAATAATAAATCTAATTTTTAATTATCTTTCTTTTAAAAGGATGCATGAGACTGTTGTTTTCTTTCTGTTCCTTTCCTTCTTCTCATCCTCAATACCTGGTACAGGATTTTATCACCCATCCCTAGATTATTATAACAGTTCCTCAGGCTGTTTCTGTGCCTTGGGTTGTTTCCCCTGTCCAATTCATCCTGCACATTGATGCCAGATAAATAATCCTAAACCAAATCTTTAACTATGTTAATTCCCCTGGACAGAGAACATCCGTAATTTCCCATCAACTAGCTATAGAATAAAGTTCAAATTCCTGAGTTATTCATAATCTGCACCCTCCCCCCGCCCCCACTTTCCAAACTCTCTCACCCTAACTTCTAACACTCCTCCACTGTGAGATAGTCAAACTGGTTTCTTGAGCTCCTACAGAACTTACTGCCTATAATTTGTCTTCTATAATTTTTTTATCTTTTATTTGAGCTTCTAGCTGGCCCTCTTTCCCCTTGGTAGTGGACCAGATACCTTTTGTGTTGCCATGTGTCCCCTCCTTCCTCTGTCCCTCTCTCTCCAGCAGTGCCCAGCATCTGCCAATCCCGCCCTTGTGCTAGTGTGACTAATGTTCAGGGCCCAATTATGAATGAGGACATGTGGTATTCAGTTCTTTGTTTCTTTGATAGTTCACTTAGTATAATGGTCTTCCTTTTCTATAATGAATCAAACATAGTTTTCAGTCACCAGTTGTCATCCAAGTTCTTTAGCTAAATTCTCAAACACCTGAAATGTTTTCTGTTAAACTGTATTATTAGTTTTGGGGGACGTATAATCAATGCTGTTTTCCTCTTTGTATATTTCACAAAATGATACTTCTGTTGCTTTCAAGATACATTTTTCTGCCTTCAGACAACTCATCTCTGGAAGGGAGATGAAGATGTACAAAGGTAAATGCAATGCAACATAAAAATGTTAATCTAGTGGTATAAACAGAAAGGACAGTGTGAGCAAAAGTTTATGTAGACTTTCCTGTAGAGAGAAGCATCCCAGGCTGTGTGTACTTTCGGAAACAACTCTCATGTGTTCACTTGGTAGCTTTCATACCACTCAGTGCACACATGAGACAAAGAAGGGACCATGCACGTACTCACTGTGTTAACTCAGGGAATTAATTGGACAGAACAGTTCATGTGCAATTTATTTCTACTCTACATTTTCTGTGACACTAATATATTGTGGCACTGTCTGTTTCTGGTGTTTTTAAAGCAAGGCTTGCAAAAATAAGTTTGCAGGGACTGGGGTGGGGGTGAGGGGAAATGAAGATAGCTGACTAGAAGCCACTGGCTTGTGCCTCTCTCACAGAGCAAACCAAAATAGAAAGAGACCTCCTGCACTCAGAGCAGGACAAGACCAAGACCATACCCCATCACCCAGAAGCAGCAGGACCCACAGGGAGCAATGAGGAGAGAATTCAGGCAGCCTGTGTATATTAATTGCTCATTTTAAAAATTGTTTTACTACACATTTGCCACCATTGCCTTGCAAAGCTATGGTGTGGCCATGTGCTCTTTGAGCTATGACCAGGCCACGTTTCCTGCCTTTGGCCCCCTCTCCTACCCTGGGGAGGTGAACCTCCTCTTTCTCTCTCTCTCTTTCTAATTTAGTTTTTAAAGAAGCTATATTTTCTAATTTAAAAAAAAAGAATTGTTCCACTACTTTAATAAGTTATTAGTAAGGTATTTTACTTCTTTATCACTTCTAAAAATATTAAAGCATATAAAAGAAAGCTAAAAAAAAATTTGTGTAGGGAAGGAGGGTTGCAAGTGGGAAGGAAGTTTTCATACAACAGAAAGTCACAGAATGGCATTTGAATATAATTTTCCTAGCCAGAAAACAGGGTTTGCAATCAGAACTCCAGCGTTTTCAATTTTATACATCTCTATATGTCTTAGTAAACAATCACTGGAAAAAGTTTGGGCAGCATATTATTTACTCTTACTAGGAACCTACAGATTTCTCTATTATAAAAGAATATTTATGTTAATTTCTCAGGCCAGGCCATTTCCACCCTCACTTGGTTAGAGGAGTTTGAGACGTGTACTGTTTATGGTTAGAATTCTGATTTCTTTGGGGGTGATTCTTTTTCAAACCATGGCCAAAGGCAGGTAGTCACCTCTTAAACCACCTCCCTGAGTCTATCTGTGGAGGTTTTCCAGAACCTTCCAAATCTCAGCCTTAGGCAGGGAGTTTAATTCTAGTTCCCTTCAAAGTGTAGGTTCCATAGACTCAATCCTGTACCTGTTTGCAGGTGGGCTTTAAAACCCAACCTGGTTTCATTTTGTAGATTCCTGAGGGTCATTTGGCTTCTGCTACATTTAGCTCCTTGATTTTGAGTTTTTTTGTTTTTATACCTGGGAAATTTTTCTTTCTGGTGTAAATACACACACACACACACACACACACACACACACATTCACATATGTACATACACACATATGCACATATAACTTTTAGTTATATCTAATCCAGCATTTTTGTGTTAGTTTATTAAGAGAAGATTCCCATATAAGTTTAGACTGCCACAATGATTGAAAGTATTATGATTTCTTTCAGGTTTATTGTCTTAGGATTATTGCCCAACTCTAAAACATAGGGTCAAATGGCAATAAAATTTTAGTAGTGTAGAATATTGCTGTAGGTTCCAGAGGGGGATGTGTGGCAAGAAAAATAATAAGAGCATCCTTTCAACAGAGCATATCTCTCAGCAGCCTTGTCCAAGAACAAGTAAACATCTTAACCACTAGTGAGAAGAAATTATATCAATTTTATTCTCTTTGGGATCAAGTTCCCATAACTTTTTTGGTTGTTCTATCAGTATATTTATCAATACTTGAAACCTACAGAGTCTCCTTTACAAAAAGAAGACACATCCTCTGATGTCATGCAGCTTTTTTCCCCTAATTCAAGTATCATCAACTTTTTGTGTAGAAGTTCAGATAGTACATATTTTAGGTTTTGTGGGCCATATAATATATCCCCCAAAGCTATGGAAATATAAAACAATCTATAACAACTTCTAAATTCTGATACTTAATAGCATAAAAACAACCACAAATAATACAAAAATGAACGGACTTGGCTGTGTTCTAATGAAACATTATTTGGAAATATATGTGGCAGAGGGATTTGGCAGATGGGCCATCATTTACCTACCTGCTCTAATTGAAGAAACAAGTTATATGTGTTAATCAGGGTTCTTCAGAGAAACAGAACCACCATATAGTTATATATATAACTACATATATCTATCTACCTACCTACCTACCAGTTGTCTGGTCAATGAATTAAAAAAAGATGTTTATTTTTAGAAACTTGCTCATGTAATTTTAGGGATGGTAAATATGAACTGGCTGGAAGGCTGAAAATTCAGGTAAGAGTTAATGTTTTCATCTTGAGTCCAAATCCCCTAGGGCAAGCCAGTAGGTTGGAAACTCAGGCAGTAGTTGATGCTGTAGTCTTCAGGCAAAATTCCCTCTTCTCTGGGAAACCTCAGTTTTTGCTCTTATGGCCTTTAGTGGATTAGATGAAGTTCACCCACATTATGGCAAGTAACTTGCTTTACTTGAGGTCAACTGGTTGTAGATGTTACTCACATCTAAAAGATAACTTTACAGAAACATCTAGGCTAGTGTTTGTCCAAACAACTAGGTACAATTGTCTGGCTCAGTTGATACATAGAATTAACCATCACAGCATATACAATAAAATAAGTATAGACAAAGAAATCACATAATTATGTATTACAAACTGTATCTAATTAAGTGCTAAAATACTACATAACTTTAGTATAGCTACAAAAGTTCAGTAATGTTACTGAACAAGATGATGAAATAACATATTTTAACTTTTTAATAATATTATAGTTTACCCATAAGAATAAAAACAATACCACTTATGATAACATTTCATATGTGTCGAGCAGTGTTCTAAGTATCTGTCATGTATTGTCCCATTCAGTTCTCACAAAAACCTGATTGTGTGAGTCCTTCTGTTGTTCTCACCTTGCAAATCATATTGACAGAGCACTTACACAGCACTGTAACTGACCAAGTAATTGTAGTTTAAGAAAACTTTTTGGCATGTGACACTCTAAAAGGGTTCATTTAAAAAGATGACATAAAGCAAATACATCAAAACTTTTTCATTCATGGGAGTTTCTAAGCTATCTTTCCTTAAAAGAATGAAAAGTACAGGGAGAAAACCCACATTTACTGAGAGGCTACTGTGAGCTAAGCAATTTAATTACATTACCCCATTCAGTCCTCAAATAACCCTGGAAGGGAGACAAGCTCAGAGAAACCATACTGTTTGGTGGAGCTAGAACTGCTGACAAAGTTCTCACATGAAGGAATGATATTAATTCTGCTTCTGTGGGACTCTTGTCCAATTCACTCTATTCCTCTGTCTTATGTTAAAGTACAAATAGGTCTTCAAGAAGGTCAAGGTTACTACAAAGAGGCACCAACCAGCACGTGAATTTAGTACCACAGCACAATCACAACTCACATCTATCTATTGGACCAATTCTTATGCACCAGGCATGGGGGTAAGCATTCTAAGCATTCTATATACTTGGCCTCACTAAGTTTTCTTAGCATGCACATGAAATATGGGGTGTTATTATGCCCATGCACATGAGGAAACTGTGTTTTGGAGCAATTACTCAACTTTCTCAAGGACACATGTGAGCAAGTGGTTGAGTCATGACTGAAAAGCACTGGCCTTCTTTGCCCTCTGCTATTACAGAAGCTCTGTCACCCCGGGTCACAGTCCTATCCTTGAATATTTCCCTAAAGTGTTATCTAAAGAAATATACCTTCTTATTCCATGAGTATATATCACTCCTCATCACTCTCCGCTATACTATAAGGAACACACTTTCCACCAATGAGAGAGAGAGAGAGAGAAGTTTAGGGGCCTCACAACACAGGAGGATGGGAGGGGCATGTCTGGGAGTTTGGGAACCTGGACAGTATTCTCCTTTTGATTTGGGGTGTGTGTGTGTGTGTGTGTGTGTGTTGCAAGTTGGTGCCTCAGTTTCAGTAAAAGAGGGATGAGGCAAGCAGAGGGTAGATAGTAAAAAAGAGTTGCAAAGAGATGGCGTTAGATCAGTAATAACAATGATCCCACCCCACAAGAAGAATTAAGGGCTGAAGACTTAATGTTATGTTTTGAAGATAAAAAGAATGTACTTAATGTGTGTTATTTCATGATGAATCCAAGAGTATGGTCTCTGACCCCATCTAGGGAGAGTCCAACTACTGATCTGCCGATTGTGTCCATGGGGGCTATTCCATGGACTAGAATGAATCATCCAAGGAGGATATTAGAAAGTTCACAGGGAAAGCTAACCTCAAGAGCAAAGCTTTTGCATATAAAGTTATTTTATTTACTTCTTTGTTTATTTGTGCCACAGATGATCTGCCTTAGTATCCACATAAAAAGACAATTCCCAATGAGAAAAAAAAATTTTGAGAGTCAGGAACAAATTGGAACAGACACTGATCTCAATAGCAGGCTCTGGCAGGGGGCGAAATTATTTTTCAAACACTTTTGCTTCTCCTGGTAAAGTAGTTAGTGTTGTATTTTTATGCAAGAAGGAAAAAGTGATGAAAAGTTTTTAGACCCGAAGAAACAAAACCCTTGATTTGTGTCCAATTTTTTTTTTTTTTTTTTTTTTTGCAAAACAAGATCCCATATGGCCAGTGTTGGTCTTAGTAGGTCTGAAACAAATCGAATGATGCACGTTTTAGATTTGCCTTTTCTGTTTCCTCCTCATTTCCGTTAGGAATTTGCTGCTGGCCAAGCTTATCAGCCATTATCTGGGCATTTAGCTTAGAGGGTGGGAGGGGATGTCTATTTCATAACAGTTTTAGTATCTGTGGTTCCAAACTCACAGATGTCCAATTTGGCTATACAGGGGTATGTGTGTGTGTGTGTGTGTGTATGCAAAGGTGAGAAGTGGTATTTATGTGATAGGGCAAGGGTAGAGAAGAAGACTGGGTCAACACACACATACAGTATGCACCACCCCGCAGCATGGCACCATGTATCATCCTGCACCACACCACACCACCCTACACATGTCACACCACACTGCACTGCACTTGAAGCAGTTTTTTCCACGCCACACAGCAATAGAAGATTATTCCTAGGTTTGTGACTGTTTAGGCCTTACCAAGCTTAGCCACAGTCTGTCTTGAAGGGGAGAATTCTAGGGAAGGTTATAAAGGGCGAGTTTCCTCAGCAAGTTTGTTGCTTATGGCCTCCCAAGTTCAAAGAGAAAATTCTGTCTCATTAAAATGACTTCTGGCTTTGCCTGGGGGAATTTCAGGCTTCAACAGTTAACTTTTCTGGAGTTATAACTTTTATGCATTTCTCTTTTTATTGGGTAGACATTATGATTGGTTTTACAAGCAAAATAAACAGCTTAGGAACAAATGAAAGACTTTTTTATTTCTCTTTTAACTGTAAATTCAAGAGCTTGAAATGAATTTGGCAAATAACTTATAAATGCTCAGGAGCGCTGTGGCTGAAAGGCAAGATTTCCAAAAATTCTTGAAAATCCAAGTAATACTGGGAATATATCCCAATTTCAACTTGTTGAGCCTTGTGTCTCTCTTAGAATACTTTTTTCTCCTCCTTCAAAAAAAAATTGGAGAAATCAATCACAGAATTCCTGTTGCGTTGTCTCTTTGCCACAGAGTACAGAGCTGAGCTCTGACTGCCTCAGTGCCAGCTGTTCTTAACACAGCCACAGGGAGCCGGACAGATACTTGGTTCCCTGTGAGTGAGGAAGTAACTCCTCCACATATGAGTTAAGGCCTCTTAAAGTGCACTGTAGGGTTAGAAGTATCCAAAGTCATTCTTTATACACCTTATATTTATTTTATTATTTTTCTTTTCTTCTCCCTTGAATTCCTTGAATTTTTTGTCTGACTGATGAACTTACTTTTGACCTTTTAAATATTCTTGAATTATGTAAAATCAGTCACTGAAAAAATTAATATGGACCAGGCAAATGATACCAGAATAGTCTTTCATGAAAGACTTAATTAGAATCCCTTTTTCTGCATGTAAGTGCTTTCTTAATCTCTTCCTGTCAAAATTATCTATTGCATCCTTTAGCTAATCATTAAGTGGCATTATGTGCCAGCTTTGCAACAGTGCCTGCCTTTTACATACTTAATTTTTAATTCTCCAAAGGTAAATTCATGTTACCTGAGAATTAAAAAAAGAAAAGAAAAGAAAAGAAAAAAGCCCTCTAAGGTTTTCAGATTAATCAACTTCCTAAGAGGTCAATGATGGAGCAGATTTTTAACACAGATTTGTCAAGTACTATAATTTATGGGCTTTTAAAATCACATTTGCTTCTGCAATGCCATAGCGCTAGTTTCTACATAGTATTGTCACTCATTAGCACCTTCAACATAAGAAACAGGTTTTCTTACTCTCTATGTGGCCTTTAGCAAAATTTCCTGGCAATTCTTTCAATAAATTTGTTAAAATATTTGTTTAAAAAAACCTTGGTATTATAAACTAGTTGAACAATTGCACTTTAGCTTAACATGATATACATAGTAGGATTTGATGAATGTAGTTCTAATAGAAGGCACATGATTTGCCAGCTGGTATATCAGTCTATGTAATAATCAGCAACTCTAGTAATAGTAGTCATCACCGTCACCACTTTTTACTGAGTACACTTTAATTGTGAATATTTTCACTAAGCGCTTTACATTCAGTCTTACAAATTAACCTCAGGATAATGATGGGGGTTATAGGGAATTCTTACTCCCCAAATTGCAATTGAGAAATGTAAGGCTCAAAAACATACAGTAACCTGCCTAAAATCACACAGTCTAAAAACTTAAGCCATATTCTTATTAGTAACACTATAGGACATAATTGAGTCCCACCTCTATCTGGCATTTGATCTTCACTAAAATATGGTGCCAGCATGAGGAGAGTCTGGGGTGGCAGCAAGATTGGGAATCAGTGAAGAGGGGCCTTCAACACAGTTAAAGCTCAATAAATGCTTAGTGAATGATGGAGCACAGGGCAGAGTTTCTTCAATAATGGCACCAGCTGAGTCAAATCCTCTCATCAAAGACCACGGTGTACGGGTATTTCTACACCCTGCAGAAAGTCCAAGTATAGGGAGCTCCACATGAATTTTCATCTTTACCATGTTCTTAAAAATCAACCATTTGGAGCAAAACAAACTCAAAACCAACTCTTGTTTAAAAAGCAGATTTAGTCATATTATAGGACCTACCTATTGATTGACTTTCTCAATGCATTGCCTTTTTATATTTTTGGTGGTCATACAGTCATACTACTAGATATTTTATTAAAAACAACAAAAAAGGAAATAGCATATCATTCACTTATGAGGGCAATATTGTCTATGCTAGTGCAAAAAATTTTTCTGACACACAGTGATAGAGTATTGGAAAGTGAGGACAGGATATCAGATACTATGAGAGTCTTACTGTTCATATATAATTTTCCCTAGAGTGTTGATACTTTTTGCCAAGTAGTCACAGCAACAGAATGCAATGTATAACAAGCCAGCTGAATGTAGCAAAGTGAGAAGGAATATGGCATTGTCTCCCATGTCCATTCACCTCATGTGTTTTCTCCTGGCTTTATTTGGCCATGGCCTCTGTGCTTACTGCGTGGCACTCCCTGCTTTTTATGCATTTGACTCTTGTCTCTGTAACTTGGCATCCTTCTTCCTTAAAATCTCTTCCTTCAAATTACTTCCATCAAGCTCCCTTTTATCTTATTTCTAAAGTAAAGTCAAATATTTCCTATGGTATTTATATAAATTCAAGATACTTTTAAATTTGTCTTTTATTTTTTATTATTATTGTTTTTGTTAGTAATCTAATTACCAAGGCACATCGGTTTTGACTGCCCTTTCTCACAAAGGGAACAATTTGCAGAATAAGAGGTTGCTTCTAGGCTGCTTATACCACATTATGGAAAAATAACATGGTCCAACAACATCAGCTCTCTGGGTCATAGCAAAAGAAGAATGTGGAATAAAGGTTTTGAGCAAATTAGTGGTGCTCGAGTACTTCATACACAGGAGAACCTAGTATGATTGGCTCTGGACACCATTCTAGCAGATCAATAAATGAGCACATACAGAGTACATAGCCACCTCAGCCTTCATTTGTTCATCTGAAAATTAGAGCTAACAACTCCTTCACAAATGGGTAACTAGAAGTTTATGGAATAACACGTGTTATGCACTTGCCACACTAGAGGCACTTACAAAGGGTTAACTCCTTTTTTCCAGTAATCTACTGATGCATAAGCAGATAAAATAGATAGGTAGTGCTTTTGGAAGTGAGAGTGAGACTATCATCTTTTTAATTCTCAATGACAGCAAGACTGAATGCTCACAGAGAAACAGCAATAGAGAAACACAGTGACAGCAACAGAGAAACACAGTGAAAGAAAAATACTAAAATTTAAAAGTATAAAAATTTAGAACTATCTGAGCACAAGAAATAGTTCCTCTTCTGGCAACATCATGCTATTATAATAGTATTGCAATGGCTCTGAATAAAAAATACATCCAATTATGTCCCAAAATATTATCTTTCTAAAGGTGGGGAAATATGTAATCTACTTTTAAAGGTTTTCCAAGAATATGGTTATTTTATTTTTATTTTTTAATTTTATTTTGTGACAAGTTCTCTCTCTGTTGCCCAGGCTGGAGTGCAGTGGTGCAATCACAGCCTCAAACTCCTGGGCTCAATCTCCCTCCCCCTCTGCTTTCAATTAGCTAGGACTGTAAGAAAGTGCCACCAAGAAAATAGTTTTTTTAAAGTTTTGATGTAAGAATTAGGTGACTAACCAGTACAAACAGTTCATTCTCCAGGATATATATACGTGTGTGTGTGTGTGTGTGTGTGTGTGTGTGTGTGTGTGTAGTATAAATTTATGGGGTACAAATGTAATTTTGCTATATGCATAGATTACATAGAGGTGAAATCAGGGCTTTTAGGATATCCATCACTCAAACAATATACATTGTTATAGGTTATATTTTGAAGAACTTATAAAAAAACTCTTTATATCTCTTGATCTCCTCTCTTTTAAAACTGATGATATAACTCAGAATTTCAGAACAAATATTAAACAATGATTTCAGAGTTAAAATAAGGCATGTAGAATAGATAATAGGTCGCAATTATTTACTGGCTTCCTTGGCTGAAAAAAAATGCAGGAAAAAGAAAATATATTCAAATGGCAGCAAGAATGACTTGAACTAGGCAGATTTTTTTTAAAAAGACAATTTTGGGATTGGTACTTTCCTAGAACAAACTGTGAAGACAGTAGTATCTGCTTTTTTTAAAAGAAATAATTAAGAATAGAAAATTACTGTATTTGTAGATCATTCCTTTGAAAGTGTCTCAGCTTCTCACTATACTAGTTTCTACTGTTGATAACTCACTTCATGATTGCCTATTTTTGTTTTAAAATGAGAAATAAATCAGGACCCCTTTGTGTCAACCAAGGATTACACACCCACTCCCTCGATGGCAGCCAGTTAATACGCAGTAGTGACTAAGAGCTGGGCCTAAGTAAGCCTCAACAGACATGTCAGATTCAAGCTTTGCTGCTTACTGTCTCCTTGAACCCAGGCTGATTATTTAAAACTTTCTCTGGCTCATTTTTCTTCACTTCTGCACAATTGGATTAACGTTGCCTATCTCCTAGAGTTGTTTTAAGGCTTATGTTGAATGCATGCAATTGGCAAAATGTCTTGGCACAAAATGATTGTTACATAAATTATAAACTATTATACACAAGCAGATATACAGTATATATTAAACCTTACCTTATTTATGAAGGGCTCAAAATGAATGAATCTATTATTTTTGCTTTTTTCTTTTTAAAATTATGTAGTTGTATAAAATCACTAAGGGAAAATGAATCTAGAGATAACTAAAACATAGACCTAGAATATAGTATAACATGTATCTGAACACTAATAATGATGAATTGCATTTTGCATATCAAGAACATTTTAAAATATGCAATTATATATCATGAATAAATAATTTTGAAATGTATATAATCTTGATGTAAAAATGAGTTTGGCATCAAATTTTTCATAAGGTTGTGAATTAGAACACTTTAAAAGCTATGTTTTTTCATAGAACCAACCATGCTGCCCATCGAAGCTGGACTGGATAAAAAAAAAGGTGGTACATATACCCAATGGAATATTATGAATCCATAAAGAAGGACAAACATATGGACTTTGCAGCAACTTGGATGGATTTAGAGTCTATCATACACAGTAATCTATCACAGAAACAAAGAACAGAGTACCATATGTTCTCACTCTAAGCAGACCTTGAACAATTATCACAATACTATAAGAAAGGGATTGTCAGTAGTGGGAAACTGCCAGGGGATGGGGGGTGAGATTGGCAGTTGAGGGAAGCTGCCAGAGGAGGGAGGGGCACACCTCATCAACAAGGGTACCTGCATAATGAACATTTGTATACCTAACGCTGAATTGTACCCCACAACTTTAAAATAAAAAAAGAAGAAAAATTTATGTTTTTTTTAAAAAAAATACCATTTAAAAATGTTTTTTAGCAATTAAAGTTAAATAGAATATTTTAACTAGAAACAATATTCTGTTTTATATTTCTAATTCTCTGTAACACTTTTATTATTGTCATATGTGACTGGAATCGCTTTATAATAGAAATTTTGTTTTATGCCATATGCATGGGCCTTCGTTTAGTGTATTTTGACCCATTTGACATTTTAACCAACCTTTCCAAATTTAAAAATCCAATATGGATTTTTTGTTTCAATATATATTATTAGATGATTCCTGGGACACTGTCATAACTTTTTATTATAATCTTGGCCCTTAACAATTCACAAGTAACTTGGTCTTCATTTTTTGATATCTCACAAAACACAATACTTGACTGATATATAACTGAATATCTAAAAATTAAAAAATGCATTTGACTCTTTACAATTTTTTTTAACTTTTAATTTTTTTATTTTAAAGATGTGGGGTATAATCAGGGTTAGGTATACAAAGGTTTATTATGCAGGTACCCTTATTGATGAGGCGTGCCCCCCCCCCCCCAAGGTTTTTACTCTTGGTAAAAGAATCAAATGCACTAAACTCTTGCTATCTCTTGAAGAGCAATTTCGAAGTTTTCCTAAATAAGAAGTCTAGTGGGTATTATCTGGAATTACAATCATGCAATTTCTACTGCCATCACTGAAAGGAATATTTTTTATAATTAATAGGCATGTAGTCATGCTTGGGCTAAATGGAATAAGAAATTATATTGTTCCTTAGTGGAGGTATAATAGAGCTTTCTTGGTTGCTCTGGGGGAGAGAAAAATGTTTTGACTGTGTGGGGGGAAAGAGAAAAGACTGAATAAACAATTTGTTTTTCATCACTCATTTTAATGCTAGCTCTGAATCTCAAATAATAAGCCAATTGCAATTTCATGAAGGTACACCAAATGACATTTTATCCTTTTGTAGACTAGAGAGATTAAGAATGAGAAATGGCTGACTTTAGCAAACAGATTAAAAATAGAACATTACCTAAACATTGAGTAACTCAAATTTAAAAAGCACACAGACATTCACATGTAAAACCAAAGAGTTTTGTGCTATTGAGAAGAAAGGTTGTGACCTGGCTTCTAGCCTGTCTCCATTCTTGACCTCTTTTCTTTTAGTTCAAAGAGATTAAATCCATTTTCCTGGGCCAGCCATGGATGAGAACATCAAGGACACTTTGGCTTTGAGATAGAGAAGGAGGAGATGGGGGAAAAGGACTATGAGCTAATGGGTCTTTTCCATCCCTGTAGCCTGGGCTTCTGCCATTCCTTCCCACACAACCCAAACTCCAGCCACATCGGCTCTCTTGCCATTCCCCAAACACACCAAGTATTTAATTAAGCACGCCTTTGCACATACTGTTCTCTCTTCCTTTAATACCACCACCCCCATTTCTGTTTTGCAAACTCCTACTCATCTGTCAGGAGGTTTCACTCACTCTGTGAAACCTAACCCAACTCACAAGCAGAGCAGATCCATCTTTCATGTGGCTTTCATACCACTTTGTTTACTCTTATTCTTACTCTGTGTCTTTTAAAACTTGTCTTTTTAAACTTCTCTTCCTTTTACACTCAGCTATGAACTTCTGAAGGAAAAGGGCTAAACACTTCTCATCTTTTTTTCCCAGTATATGACAGGTAGCTAGGATACCATAAAAACTTGGACATTCATAGTGCAGGTAGACAGGTAGACAGAAACAGAGATAGTGGTAAAGACATAGATACATGCAGAGATAGAGATACAGATAGAGATAGAGAAATAGAGATGTGCATCAAGTACCAAAGGGAAAAAGGTCAGAAACAGGATGTTATAGGATCTTTTTGCATGTGTTCACACTGGGATCTTTAATTAGGGTAAGTGTGTGGAGGGTGAAAGGCGTGGTAACTAAATTTATAATTATACTACATGAACATTGGCAAGTGTTGGGGGTAGGGAGTAGCAATGTTCCCAATGTATTTATAGCTAATTTATTTGAATTAAAATTTGTTGTCTTCAGAACTGAGTTCTTAGTCCTGAGTAGGAAGTATAGAGAATATGTTTGAATAAAGTGTAAACAAAAATGTCTTAAACAGAGAAAAAACTGTTTGTTTTCAAATGAAGTGACAGAGACCTTTGTTACATTAAACCAGATGGAAATAGAACCTCCATTGCAATCATGTCAAATATACATTCCAAAAAGAGTATGGACTTCAAAAACAATTGAAAAATCAAGGAAAGTAATCTAAAATTCTGTCTCTCTTTCAACATAAATTCACCCGCTATCGATAATAACAAACGAATAAATGAAAATCTGGAAGTCCCTTCTCATATGTAGGTCAAACATATTATTTTTTAAAAAGATCAAACTCATTAAGTACCTGTTATGGTTGAGAATGCCTTTAAAAATGAAAAATTAAGACATGTTCAACACTCAACACCAACGCACCAAAGAACATAACCCAGATGAGCTAATCTGCAAGACTAGAGTAAAAAATGAGCTAATGCTGTTCAGGGGATTATATGCAAAATATGGCAAGACATCAGTAACAACTGAAAAAAGGAGGAGGAAAATAGTTGCTCAGCTGCTAGCAATAAAGAAGAAGCAAATTTGCAAAATGAATTAACTGTTTCAGCAACTGGTAGAAAAGTGCAGTTAACCCTCAAGACTAGTAGTACCTTCTTCATCTAGCCAGCAGGAATACTAGCTGGCTAGATCATACATTTATGCTTCTGGGCTGTATTTATTGGAATTTCTTCTCCCTTACTTTCTTTCCCTAGGAGGGTCTGTGCATGGAGAAGGGGCAATGAGGGATGGAGAATTTGCTTGTCTTTTTTTTTTTTCCATTCTCCCTGCAGCTGGCTCACAAATGCTATCTCCATCATGATAAAGAGGCATGTGTAATGTTATTCAGGCTGGCAGTTGAACTGACAACACATTTTATATATTACCCAAATGTTGAAGATGAACATTTGCAATAACCTAGTATTCATTTGTAAAAGCATTAAGTTGGCTTCATCAGTTAAGAAATTGAATTTGTGAGCTGTTAAATGTCAGAGCTGACCCCTGGGGAGTTTTGAGGTGGGATGATGTGGTGAAGGGCAGGCTTCAGGTTTTGTTTTATACAAAAAGTTTAATTGTTCTGGCTAGGAAGTCGAAGTGACTCATTGAGTTGAAGTGGTCTCTATCTCCCAACACAGATTCAAATGGGGGAGGATAGTGTAGCAATAATATCTTTAAAAGAATTGGACTAGTTCGCTTAGGTCTTTTAACTACTTCCATCCAGATTCATTTGTTTTGGACACAAAAGTTGAAAGCAAGCCAATGATAGCAAAAAACAGTGTCTTTGTCACCCCTTTTGAACCCATACAAACCTTTTCACTGTGTTTAAACCAGGCTTTTTTGCCAAAGAAAATCGCATGCTATTCAGCCTTTTCTGAGCTTTTATTGGAGAACGTTAAATGGTTTATAGCTGTAAAGAATTGTAAAGTCATCATGACACCAAGTTCCTGGTACGGTATTTTCCAGTTGTGTTTTGATTTTTCTCTCAGAAATTTCAATCCTGTTTAGAGATGAGTATTTTTAATTAGACATCCAAAGACCATTCATGGTAATTTCTTAGCAAGAAGACCTAGATGCAGGGTTCTTACATCACTTGAAGGGGCTGTGATCAGCTTGGAGTTTTCCGATTGGAAACTAGTCACCTGCCAGGCCCTTCAATCATTCTTCTTTGGTCACTGACGGTGCTAAACTTCAAGCTTAAGTTTAAAGTGTCTCCTTATTGTTCAATAAACTTTGGTTCTCTGGAGAAAAATTTGGGTTCTTTGGAGAAGAATGTTATTAGCTTACAGTAACCACTGTCTTTTTAATCCTTACCCCCAACAGAGCAATACAAATATTCAAAAAGAAAAATGAAATATGTATTCTAAAGGAAGGGAAAAAATATTTAAGAAAGACTGTATCAAAGAAAACTGACCTAGACAACCGAAGTACACCCTGAATGAAAAACAGGAGTTGAGTAGGAAAATAGGGGCAAAGCACTTTATACAGTATGGTGAGTATAAAAGTCTGTGGAGGGAACTAGTATATGGGTAAATTAAGAGAGGTATCATAAAATATAAGATCAGAAAGATATATTAGGGTAAAATTATAGAGGATCTCAAATTGCTAAGCCAAGAAGCTTGGATTTGATTTTATCATAATGGTAAAGTTAAGGTAATTGAAACATGACAGATGTTTTTAGAATAGTCTGGAAGTTTAGTAGACCATTTTGACTGCCCAAATTCAAAAAAGGGTGATAGGAATGGAAGAAGTCAAATCTAGAAATCCTGGAGGCAGAATTAACAGGATTTGGTAATCAACCAAAATGAGGAGTAATGAGGGATCAGAATGAGTCAAATCTTTTGCCACAGTAAAGAAAATAATGGGTTCTGTATTGGTCAAAATGAACTTGAGGCATCTCAGGTTCAAACACATAGAGCTCTGCTTAAAGGCAAGTGAAACATAACATTAAAAATGCAGAGAGAGGTCAAAACTAGATTACTAGAATCAGAAGTCAACATTATGAGTGTGGTTATTGAAGTCTAAGGAGAGTCTGAGCTCAAAACTTAGAACAGGTAAGGTGAGAAAAAGAAAATCAACACTTCTAGTCAAGCAGAACAAATTGAAAAGATGCAGTTACTGCTGATCTCTCCTGAAACACCAGAAGAACAGTAAAGGGATTAAAAAGAAACCTCTAAACCCAGAAGGACAAAGAAGAACAGTTAAGAAGGGAAGAGAAAAGGAGATAATATCAATAACATCTTGAAGGCTTGAATGCAGAGAAACGAATGGTACCTGATTCAACATTCTGATAAAAGGAAAGAGCCTGCTTGACAAAGCCAAAAAATATATAGCCAAATTTTATAACACTATTTAGGAAAGGCTCAAGAAGTAGAAGTGGCTGGTACTTTTGAAGATGAGGTTATCAGCAGGTTGAATATAGAAGGACTGGTTTAGATTCTGGAAAAAAAAAAAAGTATTAAACTACCATATCCCTTCTCATATAGACTTCATGCAGCCTACAGGCATATTCTTTTTTCAATGGAGTAGGAGATTCAGTGGTTGACTCTTCAGAGTGGTTGAACTCAGGGTATCCAGAAACAGCTGAGAGTAGGGAGTCACTCGAAAAACAAGAGAATTTTTGTGAAAACCTACTAATAAATGGCACAAAATCCAGCTCCTCTCTCCATTTTGCTTCCAGATCACTGGTGGTAATGCATATCCTATATACTTAAGTAGAAGTTATCATTTCTCTGGAGAAAGGTATTGCCCAGGATATTAGACCAACAGTTAGTGACACTTGGGATTTTCTCAATTAATAACACCACCACCACCAACTACAACACTCTTCTGTTAATTAGCACATAATGAAACCCACATCTTCACAAAGGCCCTTGCTAAAATGCCTTTGTTTTTTAAGTATTGAAATATAAAAGAAGCCAGGCTCGTTGGCTCAGCCTGTAATCCCAGCGCTTTGGGAGGCTGACATGAGTGGATTGCCTGAGCCCGTGGGTTCGAGACCCGCCTGGGCAACTTGGCGAGACCTCATCTCTACAATAAAATCAAAAATTAGCCGGGTATGGTAGCGCACGCCTGTAGTTCCAGCTACTTGGAAGGCTAAGGCGGAAGGATCGCTGGAGCCCAGCAGGTCGAGGCTGCGGTAGCCGGGAGTGTGCCACTGCACTCCAGTCTGGATGACAGAGTGAGACTCCAACTCAAAAAATAAAAAATAAATATAAAAGAAAAAAAGTACAGATCATGAGTATGCACAATGGACTATAAAAAAGGAAACTGTTACAATCCTCATTCAGGTAAAGAAATAGAAAAATATTAACAACATTTTGTTTACCACGTGCTCTTTCCAATTATTATAGTCTTACTCTTCCCAGAGGTGCTTAGTATTTTCACCATTATCATTCACTATAGGTTCCAATTGTCTTTTTAGTGCATCACTCTTAAATACAAATGGTCAAAGATCATTAGATGTTTGAGGAAAACATTTAACCCAAAAAACTGAGTGTGTATGTATGTATGTATGTTTCTATATGTTACTTTATATACAAGGGGTGGACCCAAAAAACCTGGAATTTGTTTATAAAAAATGATGTACTTATTCTTACATATTTGAATTTCAATCACCTCCAAAGTACTCTCCATTTGATGCAATAACCTATCAAGATGTTTTTTCCCAGTGCTCCAAACAGTTTTTAATTCATCAATTTTGATGCCTTTTAGTGCTTCTGTTGTTTTTTGTTTCACATCTTCTACATGGGCAAAACGTTTTTCTTTGAGAACTTCTTCATCTGAGGAAACAAAAAAAGTCACTAGGAGTGGATCAAGTAAATAGGGAGGGTGAGGTACGGAGGTTATGCCGGTTTTGGTCAAAAACTGCTGAACACTCAGCCTGATGTTTGCTTGTAAGTCACCCATCATGACATGGGCAAATGTGTTGAAAGAATCTCAAAAAAAAAAAAAAATGGTGATTGAACACAGTCTCACAACAACACTAGTAGGTTCATTAATGCAAATGAGTTCCTAGAACACTTCCCTAGCAGGGGAAGCCTGTACTACAAGGGATCCACCCTCCAAAAGATAATTCCAGTTTTTGAGGAGTCCCCCATTATACACACATATGAATGTATATACAGACACATAGTTTTCTATGAACCATGAAGCAAGAACTGGATGCAATAAAGAGGGACACTCAGAGAAAAGATAGTTTTAGAAATAAAAAAATATGTACTAGGAGAAGTAAAATTGTAATAGAAGAGCTAGAAACTAAAGTATAAGAACGCTCTAAGGATCTAGAACAAATGACAGATTACATATAGGAAAGACTAAACAGAAAATGAGAAGCTCAACCTGTAAATCCAACATATGACTGATTAAAAATTTGAGCAATGAAGATGCAAAGCAACAGCAATGACAACAAAGAAGCAAGAATAATTAAAGAATAACTTTTTAAAAATTCCTATAGTTGGAGAACATGTAGTTCTAGATTAAAGAAAAAAAAAGTTGACCAAGTGCTCAAAACATGAAGAAAAAAATTCATAGTAAGGCACACCATTGTAACACCATGCACAAAGATACTTTTTAAGTCATCCAGAGGAATAAAAGAAAAAGATTTCATAAAGGATTTGAGGGTTGGAATGGAATCAGTCTTTTCAAAAGCGACAACTGGAACTAGAAATAATGTAGAAACACCTTTCAAAACCCTAGAGAAAATGTTTTCCATTTTGCAATTCTCTACTCCACTAAACTATCATGTCAAGTAGGATGTGAGAATAACATTTTCAACATGATGGTCCTATGTCCTTTTCCAGGAAACTACTGGATAATCTGCTTTAACAATAGTAATAATAGCCACTACTTATACTGTTCTAATTTGCCATGCACTTTTCTAAATGCTGCATCAATTTTATTTATTCATTGCAGTCCATTACAACAAAAATATTGCTATCCTCAATTTACAGATGAGGGAATTTGATATTAGAGAAGTTAAGTAATATGATCATAATCAAACATCTATTAAGAGATAGCAGTACTCAAGCCCAGAAATCTACCTTCATAGTTTAATCTCTTAAACACAACGAGGAAGTAACCAGCAAGAGAATGACACTGGATCAAGAAACTAGAATTCAGCACAGTAGAGAGATGAGAATTTCCATTGACAGAGTTGACAGAGTATTGACTGTGTGTGATCACAAACATCCGGATGGCTAATCAGACTTACATGAAACACAGGCATTATTATCAAAGAATTCAAGAAGGAAGCCACAGCCTTCATCTTGTCAATACCTGTGAGTCCCCAAATCTATAAGACTCGGCTTCATGTACCCCTTGTCCATTTTGGTTGTAGCTGGACAAGTCCTGTGTGTGATACAAGCTAGTACAGGGAAACTGCTAATGGCTTGTTTATCACATAACTAGTTTAATTACATGATTAACTCCCATTACTCAGTGCAGCTGTAGTCAATTAATTTATAAATTACAGGTTTATTTACAATAAAAAAATACTAGGTACATCCTGTTGAAAGCATTCCTGGGTCAATAATCAATATATAGTGATTTCTGTAGAATCTCATATATCTTTTAGCTATGTTTACATTTCAAGCATTATTTCAAGGTGTTTTGGTCCAAGGTCAAGCTTGCCTCAGGTATCCCTGAGGAGGAAGGTGAAGATTATAGACCCAATATTAACACTTTCCTTCCCAGGTCTGTACAATGACCATTTGTATACCTAACCCTGAATTGTATCCTACATCTTTAGAATAAAAATTTAAAATAAAAACACAGTTCAAATTAGAATAGAAGAACTGAGGGTTCTAGGATATATCTTTTTTAAAAATGCAACTGAAAGATAACTGAGTTTGTTTGAACATATTAAAAGAAAATTTAAATTTGTGTTATGGAATTTGGGATTACATTAGAATATAATGTTCTATGTTCTAGTAACCAATATATAAAAATTTGTGATATAACTGTTGGGAAGAAGAAAAAATGAGAAAATATATGTGCAAAATAGATAAAAAGAACTAATGCCTCATTTTTCAAAGTTGGGATCCAACAGGTAATACCAAAAGGTAAAAAAAAAAACAGAGAAATATTGATGTACACAAACCCTTTTGTTATTTAGTGATACCAGGTAAATACTATAGGAAACATCTAAAAGAGTCAAAAGTGCTTTCCTCTGATGAGCAGAAAATACCCAGGAACTAGAAAGACATAGAAAACTACTGATTTCTATTATAAGACTTATAAAATTATTTATCTTTTCTTAACCCATGTCAAATATTACTTCAATAAAATAAAAATTTGATTTTTAAAGAGTTAAAATCATAACTTATGTTGTATAAGATAAACAAAAGCAAAAAAAATTAAAGAAAGAATACAGCCAACATGAAAAGAAATAGAAAGTTCTGAAGAAACGGAGGAATGAACTGAGGAAAGGTGGAATCCAGATTATAAGAGACTGAAAAGTAAATGGAAGATCAGAAAGTTTGGAAATGAAGAGCCGTGCACATAGGCATAGGCATTCAATTATTCAATTATTATTCTTTTATTTCTCTCTTTCTTTTTCTCTCTCTCTCTCTTCTTGATTCGGAGCCTCATTCTGCTGCCCAGGCTGGTGTACAGGTTCATGCTCACTGCTACTGCAGCTTTGACCTCCTGGGCTCAGACTTCCAAGTAGCTGGGACTGCGGGGTCATGCCACCACTCCCAGCTGATTTTTTTTTATTAATTGTTGAAACAAGGTCTTGCCAAGTTGCCCAGGCTGATTTTGAACCCTTGGGCTCAGACAATCTGCTTGTCTCAGCCTCACAAAGTGCTTGGGATTATAAGCATGAACCCACCATGCCCGACCTAAATTATTGTTCAATTTTTATAAGAAGGGTCCAGAAAGAGACCTGGAATGAAAGAATGTCTAAGTGGCAGGCTATAAGATAAAAAAGAGTTCTTAATAGTAAGGAAGATTATAATACATTATTCCTGATTAAAACAAACAAACAAGAACAAAAAGGTGATAATCTACAAAAAGGGGAATTCTTTATCTATCAAGGTAACAAACTAGTGGTTTCATTCAGGCATATGGTATCATTGCTGTATGCCAAGCTGGAGCTAGGGTAAGTGTGAAATACATATAAGAGTAAAATGATATCTCTGGCCTCAAATTACTCACCATCTTAATAAATACTTACAACCTGAACGGAGATAGGGAGGAAAGTCTAAAGTGCTGCCGTTGCACTCAGAAGGCATATAATGATGTTCTCTTCAATAAACTGGGGCACAGGATCCCAGGGATCTGGGAATGCTGCCTTGGATCAGGGCGCTGTAGGCCTGGCATTTATTTTAATGCTGGAAATAAATTATTGGGAAATGTAAAAGTTGCTCTCTATGTAGTCATCCTCAAAGGTTAGGAATGTACCCAGAAGAGTCTAAGCTTCCCCTATGCCTCCTTCTTCACTTCTTTTATCCACCCTATACTATTCCTGGCAAAAAGAAAAATCACTGTAGATAAATAGCAACCAAAATTATCATCATTTCACTTCCAGAAAATGACAAATGTTGTAGTCAGCCTTTTGGGATAAATACTGTAGTGTAGAAAGAGTATCTCTTCTAGAGTATATGATAGACTCAACTTTGGAGTATAAATTCTTGGGTTTTAATAATATCTTTGTCATGTCTTCAATTGTCATCTGTTTGCTGATAACTTCCTAAAGGTGTCTTTGTCCTCAATTTTCCCTGGATTCTTACAAAGTCGACCTAGATACACAACAACTTATTCTCTGTCTCTGAGATAATGATCCTTGCACTTTATTTCTTTGTTCCATTATTCACTTTATCAAGATATCTGAATTCCCTCTTGATAGATATTTGAGCACATCATCCAGGATGATCACTAGATAAAATAAATGAGCCAGGGAGCCCCAGAGTCCTGCTATGTGAAAGGATCGTAGATCCAGTCTTAGAAATTATAGATATAGCTGAATTAAAAAACAAACACAATCTGGGAAAACAGAGCAAAATTTGAGGACATAGGAGTAACAAATAGGTATTAAAATTAAATGGTCTAAATCAGGAGTCAGCAAGTAGCTATGGTCATCTTTGTAGGCCATATAGCCAGTACCACTACTACTCAACTTTACCCTATGGGTCATAGTTTACCAATGGCTATCTAAATAAAGGCAAGTGATCCGAAGTAACAAAATGTCACCAAGAAGAAGCAAGCAGAGGAAAGAAAAAGACAAGAGCTGGTCAGATGGAGTGAAGGCTGTGAATGATGATTACATGTATTTCCTTCATATAGGCCTTGACTGAAGCACATTAGAGAAAAGAAAGGACGGTTTCAACTGACACTTTAATGCCCGCATTACAATAGTTTCTGCTTTTAGTAAATTTTGAGAATATAAAAATTACAAAAGCATTGTGATATTTTATGATAATTACTTAGTAACTGCAATAAAATGCAATATTTTATTTTGATAAATAAACCTACAAGGACTTGAAAAGTCAGTTTTCTGTTTATGGTTATGAGCCTGAGGTATTGTCTCAGATATTCTATAGTAAGTTACTTCTCTTCTGTCTTGTGTGTTCAAGAAAACAACTCAGTTTATTTTTTAAAAGAGTAAAAATGTAAAACTTATTTTTACAATTTGAAAGAAGTTTACAAGTGGCATGCTGAAGATATAAAGTAGTAAGTAGTAAGATAATCATCCAAAAATAAGTTATCTTTTTATCCAAACTTATATATAACTCCCAGGAAAAAAAGAGCTAAAAAAAAATTATTTAAAAATTGAAAGATTTTCTGGATTTTTCTGAAAAAGGCTTACATTGTAAAAATAATTAAAATACACAAATGTATAACACAGAGTTAATAGAAGACTCTAAATGTTTTAAGACTTTCCATTTAACAATTTGTCCGTATTCTAGTATCCTGAGGGGCCACTTGCAGAGAGGAAAAACATACCTTAAGGAGGAAAAGCAACAGGAAAAAGGGGCACCACTTTCTCCTCCATTGAAAAAAAAATCTTGTGTAGGAACCTGAGCATCTGGCTTTGTTACCCACCATCTTGGTTATCTTAGTTAAGTGTCTGTAAATCTGAAGGTTTAAAGAATGATGGGATTAGGCCAAATCAGCAATTTTCACCCTTTCTCATCTTATATTCTAGAACGTTTAAGGGGTGTGGAAGTAAAACCACCTGCTAGGATCTGAATATTGGTTTTGCCCCAAAATTTAAGTATTGGAACCTAATGATATTAGGAGGTGGGGCCTTTGGGAAGTGATTACATCATGAAGGTTCCACCCTCATGAATGGAGTTAGTGCCCTCATAAAGGCGATTGAAGGGAGCTGCCATGTGAGGGCACAGTAAGAGGCACCATTTTGGAAGCAGAAGCAGCCCTCACCAGACATTGAATCTACTGGTGCCTTGATCTTAGACTTTCCAGCCTCTAGACCTGTGAGAAAGTTATTTCTATTATTTACAAATTATAAATTTCTATTATTTTTGGGCTATGTTGGACACGTTAATTGTGTCATAGCAGCCCAAAATGACAACAACAACATGTTTTATGATGACCTCTTTAAATAAAAGTATGCCAGGGAGACAATGGAATGAACACCCATGGTATGGACTGCAGACTCACACTGCTTTTTTTACTGTAGAAAAAGTAAATAGTTTCATATATCAAAATGAATAATTTTGAGGGACTGACTACCATGCAAACCTATCAGTGTAGAAGTATATTTTACTTTACTTTGCTTTGAAAAGTAGTTACTATACCAATTATACAATTTATGTATTAATTTTTGTATACCCACTTTCCCATTGCTGAGAACTGTATACATAAACTGAAAGGCAATTAAAGCACTCTGTTGACTTCTGCTTAGCCAGCAGGCATTCTCTTAGAGTGGTATTACCATTTGGAGGGAATCTGAAAGGACAAGATGGAATAAAGTTCATACTAACCACGTCTGAATCAGAAACAGCAGCCTAATGAAGTTGGCACAATTTTTCTTGCCTCAGGAAAGAAAAAAGTGTTTTGTTGTGTGCATTAAGTCCTCAATCCATTGCTGTCCACAGCAAATACAATTGATGATGACGATCAGTTCAGGTGTTCAAAGAGAGAGAAAGCCTCTGTTTTGGCAGCACGATCAAGAATTTAAGAAAGAGCTATAATCCCTGCCTAGATCACAAAGACTCCTCCTGCTAACATCCAGAGTGTGGTAGGAAGAATCATGGTCCCCCAAAGATGTCCACCTCCTAATCCTAAGAATGGATTCCAAACATTAAGTAACCTAATGACAAATACCTTAGGTAGATGTATAAAAAATGCAGCCAATGGTGTATTTGTCATTTTGCCATGAAAGAAGGTAAACATCACAAGAGCAGAAAAACTCTATAGGCAATGTTCCACACCAGTTCATAGCCAAAACCAAATGAGGGTGATAGTCTAAAAACACTGAGTTCCAGGAGGGTAGAAACTAGAGACATTAGGGGAAGACACAGGATTGAGATTTGCTAAGGTAGAGAGCAGCTTTATAAGACTGAGAACCAGAATAATGAAGGACAAAATGGGGTGGGGGGAGGCAAGGTCATGGAAATAATGGTAAATAAGCACAACACTTTGTATGATATATGCAGTAAAGAGATGAAAGGGAAGATATGAGAGGAGAGGTTGCTTGGCATTTGATTATAATAAGCACTTGCTTTGGAACCATGTTTGTATTGTTTGGGTATTAGTAGTTTTATCTTGGGAATAAGATGGTGAACAGAGATGAAATGTAAAGTTGTCTTGGGTTTGAGTGAACTGGAGAAAAGAGAAGGCAGAGATATTCATCAGGAACTTTCTGCATTATTATACACAAGAAGAAAAGAATAAAAATTTCATAGCAACAATAAAAATGGAAAGTAAGGAAGAAAATTGTTGTCATCTTGTATCAGATAATTTTTTAAAAACTAATTAAAATATATTGTAGAGAAATTTTGAAAGACTTTCAGGTGTTTTTTTGTTTGGTTTTTGTTTTTGTTTTTTTTGTTGTTGTTGTTGTTTTTTGGTATGGCTCACTTTATTTCACATTCTCCCAATGGATCTTTCATTTGCTATTTCTCTGACAAACATTTAATAAAAGTAAAGTACTAATGATCCAGGCATGGTTGCTCACACCTGTAATCCAGCATTTTGGGAGGCAAAGGCGAGACGACTGCCTGAGCTCAGGAGTTTGAGATCTTTGAGATCCGCCTGGGCAATTTGGCAAGACTTCGTGGCGACAATTAAAAAAAAAATTTAAATTTAGACTTAAAAAAAAATTAGCCATGATGGTATGCATCTGTAGTTTCAGCTACTTGGAAGACTGAGGCAGAAGTACCACCTTAACTCAGGAAGTCAAGGCTGTGTTAACCATGAGCATGCCACTGCACTCCAGACTGGGTGACAGAGTAAGACTCCAACTCAAATTATATATATGTGTGTGTATATAGTAAAGTACTAATTAATAATGTTATGTAAATAAGAATGAGTTCACTGTTAAAGAAGAGGAATTAGTTGTATTTATTACCCATATTACACTTTTCTCAAAGATACAGTGTGTTCTCTTGCTTTCTTGTTGCCTCCAGAAACACTAATGCATGTGAGAGGGATAGAGAGAAACAGTCAGAGACAGAGACAGAGAGAGACAGAGAGACAGAAAGAGACAGGGAGATAGAAATAGGCAGAAAGAGAGTGGAAGAGGAGAGAAGGGAGAGTGAGCACAAACATTATGTGTATTATAGGGGAGGAGGGAAGGCCACATAAGATAATATACTTTAAAATGCTTTAAAAATCCTGTTTGCCAAATTAATATACAAGAATTTAAATATACGGACTCATTATACAATATTTAAATCAAATAATACATTTAAAAGTTAAATTCTCTAATGACCTGCATTATAAAATGCATGTTCCATGGTCCATATTTCCATTTTTGTACCATTCTGCAATCATTACTTTGAAAGTTCACCAGTTGCTGTGTGTTTTACTCAAATTAGATCCCTTATACTTCAGTTACTGTGCATTTTCTCCTAATCATCCCCTGTACATTTTTTTATTGTTTTAATTGTATACAGTTAAGGTGTACAACATCATGTTTTGTTATGCATATACACAGTAAAATGATTACAAAGTCAAACAAAATAACACATTCATCATCTTCCATAGCTACCATTTGTGTGGTGGGGGCAGGGGGGTATAAGACAGTCTAAAGTCTACTCTTTCAGTAAATTTTCAGTACACAATACATTATTCATTATAGTTCTCATGCTGTACATTAGATCTCTAGACTTATTCATCCTACCTAATTGCAAATTTGTGCCCTTTGAAAGATTCTTTAAAATTTTATTTATAGAAACATTGTAAAGATAATACCGAGAGTTCCCATATAATCCCACATCCACTTTCACCTATGATTAACGTCTAATATTACTATGGTATATTTGTTACAATTAATGAATCAATACTGATACATTATTTTTAACTAAAGTCTACAATTGACTCAGATTTCTTTAACATTTTTGTTTTTGTTTTTGTTTTCTAGAGACGGGATCTCCTTATGCTGCTCAAGGTGGACTCCAGCTCCTGGCCCCAAGCGATCCTCCCACCTCAGCCCCCAGAATAGCTGAGATTTATAAAGTTATACCATGCAGTCTGTGCTCCTTCACTTTTATCTAATACCCTTACTCTGTTCCACCGTCCCATTCAGGATATCACATTATACTTTGTTGTCATGTTTCCTTAGAATCCTCCTTGCTGTGACTATTTCTCAGACTTTTCTTGCTTACAAGACCTTGACTGTTTTGAGAAGTACCCATCAGGGATTTTGTAGACTGTTTCTCAATAAAAATTTGTCCAATGTTCACTCATGGTTAGATTGGGGTTAAGACCACAGAGAAAATGTTCCATTTTCATCATATCATATCAGGGCACATACTAACCACATGACTTATCTCTATTTATATCACCTTGATCACATACATGGCTGAGGTAGTATTTGTCAGGTTTCTCCAAGAAGAGTTAATTTTATTCTCTCCCCTTCTTGTATTGTGCTTGGAACAAAGTAACTACATGCAGTTTGTGCTTAAGGAATAGGAAGTTATATTCCACATCCTAGAGATCAGAGTATCTACACAAATTATTTGAAATCTCTTTAAATGGACAATATGTTTATTCTCCTCTTTTTTAGATTTATTCAGTCATTTATGTATATCAGTATGGACTCATTAACATTTACACTTTAAATTATTATTGTATATATATATTTTTTTGAGTTGGCGTCTCATTCCGTCGCCCAGACTGGAGTGCAGTGGCCGCTTCCGCCCACTGCAGCCTCGACCTGCTGGGCTCCGGCGATCCTTCCGCCTCAGCCTTCCAAGTAGCTGGAACTACAGGCGCGCGCTACCACACCCGGCTGATTTTTGGTTATTGTAGAGATGAGGTCTCGCCAAGTTGCCCAGGCGGGTCTCGAACCTGCAGGCTCAGGCAATCCACTCACCTCAGCCTCCCAAGGCGCGGGATTACAGGCTGAGCCACCGAGCCCGGCTATTATTGTATATTTTAATCAAGCCGGCTGATTTGCCTTAGCGTAGGGCCTATTCTTTTCAGGTTAGAGACATCCTTTCACAGCTTACCCACAAATCTAAGAGAAAAACTTAAGTGACGTAGAAAGCAGCATAGAATTCTAAAGGAAAACTCAGTAGGGAAGAGCTAAAGAAACTGTTGAAATTGTTATCTATGTGGATAACTTGTATCAAATTATTATTTGCTCTCTTGGACTTCAAATTATTGCTTCAAATATAAAGACAAACCTAATTATTTTGTTTTCTAATTTTGCTATTTGTTTGACTCTGTGTTTCTATTTTTTAAAGTTTGCTTTTTTAACAATTTCTGTGCCTATATTATCCCAAAGGGAACATATTTCCACATTTTTAATAAGAAAATGTTCACTTATTAGGTAAGTGAGGTATATCAACATTAATAAGCACATCCATAGACATGTTAACCATAATTTTCATGTTCATGTGCCCCAAACTATCTGAATTTTTATGCATATATAAGAAATATGCTATTCAGGACATCTTTAGGTTTTAATTGGCATACATTTAGGATCCTATTACCTTTGAAATAAAAGATCCTCTTGGTATTCATTTTAGGTATGTCACATTGTGTTAATATGTATGGCTATCTGTCAGGCTACTAAGATAAAAGTGGCAAGTATTAAATTAGTCATTCTGTAACCGCTGAATTTATAACTATGAATGTATTTGCCTAGTACTTGTGGAATACCTGGGCTAATTAGGTCCTGTTAACCTTAATTCTAGCTGGAAAGGCATCCGGGAGTACCTCAGGAAGTGAGCATATTATTGGGAGTCAGTAAAGTGTCTGAGACAGCCATGGCTGCTGCTCCTGATCACTCCCTTTTCTTGACCTTCCAGAAAGCCCATGTCTACCATCTAGCTTTCCACTCTGTTCAATCCATGTCTTCATCTGTGAAATTTAGCCCTTGGCTACTATCTTGGCCACTACTCCACTTGTAATTAATTTTTTCTATATTCCCAGTGCCAGAACACCAAGTCTCAATTTAAATGTAGCATTGATTGGCCAGGCTCGGTGGCTCAGCCTGTAATCCCAGCACTTTGGGAGGCCAAGGAAAGTGGATAGCCTGAGCCCGCGGGTTCGAGACCAGCCTGTGTACTTTGGCAAGATCTCGTCTCTAAAATAAATCAAAAATTAGCCAAGCATGGTAGCGCACACCTGTAGTTCTGGCTACTTGAAAGGCTGAGGTGGAAGGATCGCCGGAGCCCAGCAAGGCGACGCTGGGGTGGCCGTGAGCATGCTTGGGCTACAGAGTGAGACTCCAACTCAAAAAAAAAAAAAAGTTTAGGGGGTCAGGGAGAAAAAGTAAATAAATAAATAGACAAACAAACAAATAAATGTAAAAATGGTGCCATTATCCTCCTTTTACACAAGACAAAATTGAAGTACAGAGACATTAACTTGCCCCAAATATCAATACTATTTAGTAAAAGATTTGGGATGCTAAACCAAAGCATGTAGCCCAGGAGATGGAAAGCTGGAATTATAGTTGTCATTCTCCAATTATTTCCAAGGATATTGTAGATGCAACCAAGGAACAAAGTAGGATAAAATATATTGTTTATTCAGTTTTGTAATGTTTTAAACTTAATGAAACAGATGATAGTATAGATATTTCCCACCGAGAATTGTTTTAAAAATTGACCCTCAACAGGAGCAAAATATGTAGCTTATGTTTAGTTTAGCCAGCAACTGAATTCTCCCTTTTGTATTCTGCACACTAGTGATTAGACTGGTTGGTTGATCATCATCACATGTGTAGAATCCACTGTGTACGAAGATCCTTGATGGAATCTATATAAAAAAGAAAATATATCACTGTCCTGTTCACACATATTAAATTTTAGATAAAAAAACAAAATATCCACATAGACTTCTTCAGAACACTAACTGAAAATTCATTTACAGAATCACTTAAAGATATAAAAGTGCCGTTATTCTGTCATTTCTCAGACTTTAAAGAAATCCAGATTGGAAAGGCAGTAAAACTGTCTTTACATGCAGAATCCATGATTGTCTATGTATTTTAGAATCTACTATAAATAAATAAATAAATAATGACTTGACCTTGACCTAACAAATCATACATTAAAGGCATCAATATAAAAAAATCAATCATCAATTGTATCTGCATATTTTAAAAACAAACTTTTGGAAGTTGAAACTAAAAAAATACAATTTAACAAAAAAACCGAGTACCACATGTTCTCACTCATTAGCAGACCATGAACATTAATCAGAATACTATAAGAAAGGGAATGGCAGTAGTGGTACACTGCCAGGGGAGGGAGGAGGGTGGGACACATAAAAATTACAACTTACAATAGCATCAAAAAAATTCGAAAACTTAGAGATAAGTTTGACAAAAGTTATGCGCCACCTGTAGCCAAAAATTATGAAACATTGCTGAAAAATATTAAAGCCATAAACATATGGAGAGTGTGATGATTAATTCTGTGTTTCAGTGTGGTTGGGCCACAGGGTGCTCAGATATTGGGTCTAACATTACTCTTGGTGTTTCTATGAGGGTACTTCAGGTGAGATTAACAGTTAAATTGGTAGACTGAGTAAAACAGATTGCCTTTCTTAATGTGAGTGGGTCTTATACAATCAGTTGAGGTCTGTAACAGGACACAAAGAGCTTTCTTTCCTGAGCAAGAAAACATTCTCTAGTTGGCTGCCATCAGACTTCATCTGCAGCATAGGCTTTTTCTGGTTCTCCAGTAAATGGTTTTGAGGTTAGAATTGCAGATTTGGCTCCCCTAGCTCTTCAGCTTTCTGGTCTACCCTTTAAATTTTTCACTTGCCAGGCTTCATAATCATGTGAGTCAATATTTTATAATAAGTCTCTTTATATGTGTATCCAGTAATTCACAAGAAATTCAGTTATCTCACATTTTTACCATCATGTGTAGACAGTCTTTTAAAACTTAGCCTTTTGATATATGAGTGATTACTCATGGTTTTAACCTGTATTTCTCTAATGAATAATGATGTTGCTGGAAGAAATGGTACAACCACTTTGAAAAATAGTTTCGAAGTTCCTTAAAATGTCAAACATACATCTACCATATGACTCTACCATCCCTTTTCTGGTATTTACATAAGGGGGTGGGGAAGCATATATTTTATCCACAGAAAGACTTGTACACAAATGTTTACTTGTAATAGTCAAAAATGGAAAAGAGCTCAACTGTCTATCAAAAGGTAGATATATTCATACAGTTAAATACTACTCAACAATAAAAATGAGCCAACTATTGATATACACAGCTACATGTTTGACTCTCAAAATAATTCTGAATTTAAAAATTCAGAAAAAAAAGTACAAACTGTATGATTTTATTTATACAAATGTTTAGAAAATGCAAATGAATCTTTACTAACAGCAAATAAATCAGTGGCTGCCTGGGAAAGGGAAAAGAAGAGAAAACAAGTAGTAGGCTATATCTTAGTGCATTTTGTGTTAATATAAAGAAATATCTGAAACTGGGTAATTTATTTTTTTTAAAAAGGCTTATTTAGCTCATGATTCTGATGATTGAAAAGTTCAAAACTGAGCATCTACATCTGGTTGTTCCTATTTGTGGCAGAAAGTAAAAGGGAGACAGTATGTGTAGAGTTCACATGGTAAGAGAGAAAACAAGAGAGAGAGGGGGGATGCCAGGATTTTTGTATGTTCGTTTGTTTGGTTTCAACCAGCTTCTCCCATTCTCATGAGAACTAGTAAAGGTAAAGCGCCCTCACTTCCCCACTCAGACAGGTCATTAGTATATTGCCTATGTATTGATCCATCTACCTATCTACCTGCCTACCTATTTGTACTTCTATTTGCTTCTATTTAGGATGTTTATGAGATGTTAACAGTCATAAATTTGACATAAAATAATTTGAGTAATTATATTTTTCCTCTATACATTGCATTTTTTCTGGTATATATTTGTATAATATATCCAAGTCATTTTTGCAAAAATTAAGATGATTTTGAAAATCCAGTGAAATTGATCAATAAACTTGATGTGCCAACCAACAGAGAAAGTGTTGAATGTTATGAACAGAATTGTATTTCCCAAAACTCATAGTTTGAACTCTAACCCCCAAGTTTGACAGTATTTGGAGATGGGGCATTAAGGAGGTAAATTAAGATTAAATGAGGTCGTAAAAAGGAAACCCTAATGCAATAGGACTGATGTCCTTAAAAGAAGGGGAAGAGTAACCAGGAATGTGCACACACAGAGGAAAAGCAGCCATCTATAAGGCAAGGAGACAGCCCTCACCAAAAAGCAAACCTGTCAGCACCTTGGAGGTCCAGCCTCTAGAATTGTGAGAAACTAAGTTTCTACTCTTTAAGCCACTCAGTCTGTGGTATTTTGTTATGGAATCACTAGCAGACTAATAATTTTGTTATGAAGTCCCTAACAGACTAATACAGCGAGTAAATTCATTTGTGTTGTCACTAAAAATAATTATATATAAATATATATATAATTAGATATGTTTTATATATATCAGGGTAACACACACACAGTATGATTCAATTTCTGTTTTGAATAAAAAGATAGCAAAACATAATAAATTTTGCGTGCACATGTTTGTATATGTTTTTATAAAGGAATATATACCAGACAATCAAACAATTGACATTGTCTTCCTCAAGGATGTAACTACTGAGAAATGAGTCACCATATTTTTCTTTATATATTTCTGTATTGCTTGAAATGTTACAATAAGTATGCATACTTTTGTAATTTAAAAATGTAAGAACAAGCCGGGCTCGGTGGCTCAGCCTGTAATTCCGTGCTTTGGGAGGCTGAGGTGAGTGGATTGCCTGAGCCCGCGGGTTCGAGACCTGCCTGGACAACTTGGTGAGACCTCATCTCTACAATAAATCAAAAAAATTAGCCGGGTTGCGCGTGCCTGTAGTTCCAGCTACTTGGAAGGCTGAGTGGCAGGATCCTCGGAGCGTAGCAGGTCGAGGCTGCGGTGGCCGGGAGCGGCTACTGCCCTCCAGTCTGGGCGATGAAGTGAGACTCAAACTCAAAAAAAAAAAAAAAAAAGAAAAAAAAAGTAAGAACAATAAAACCTTATGTTTTGAAAAAAAAAAACACAAAGTATGCTTGCTTATGTTTGTGTGATATATCTACATGTCATGTATCTACCAGTACTTTGTCAGAGATGCTAAAATCTTTCTATTAAGCAATTCTTGTTTTCATTAATGAAATTAACACAACAATGTTTCTTCTTGCGTTTCTGGCACTAATTCTCAATTTAACTAATTATTTCTTTATTTTCAAACAGTGATTTTTCTCTATATTAGTTCTCATAAAATTGTTCATGCATACACATATGTATATGCATGCATGTGTGTTTAAGTGGGCAAAATAGGTAGCCTAAAAAATTTACATTTTGTTGTATTTTAACTCAGATTTGGTTATGAAAGAACAGCAAAAAAAGAAAGAATTTCATTTATAGAGAATTTCCAGAGCCTCTGTTATGTGTTATATTCTATATACCAGCTGATTATAGGTAGTAATTATATTAGACAGCCATAAAAAATAATTTAAAACAAGAAATCCAAAGGGGTACAATATTACTGACAGATATTTTTCCTCTTGATACAAAATTCCCAGTGTAGAGAATTGGTGATTTACCTAAAACTAGATTGATGAAACATGTTAGGAAAAGCTCAGAATTGAATGGTTGCCTGTGGAAAGCGAGATGGAATTTATCAAGTAAAACAGGAGCAGAGGTCACAGGGCCAAGAATTAAAAACAAATGCAAATCTGTGAGCTGTTATTTTAAAACCAAAGAAAAGTAGGTTACACAAGCCACTTCCATTTTTAAATGCTACCCCTCTGGTGGTACAGGGAAACCTTTGCCCACTTGTCCTTTTTGCTAAAGATGCTGTTTTTCTACGGAGGCAAAGAGTAATATTTGAGGAAGAGGTTTTACAGATGCAATTACAGAGAGACACTGGGGCTCAGGTCTGCACGTGGGTAAACACGTGCTTTCTCACCCAGAGAAAAGTTTAGCTTGGCAGCCTTTGCTACAAAGCATGACTCTGATCCTAGAGAAAGCCAAAACTACAGAAACCTAAGTCATCTCCAAAAATAACACCAAAATTAGGGCCTTGAAACTCCTCATACTTGTCATGCTGTGAATGATGATACACCAATGCATAGGACCCACAAAGCTACTGAGTCCTCAGCATTCTCTTTATACTTGATTTAATTGGCCATCTCATTCTTTAGAAGAGTTCTGTTCTGGACTTGAGTTTTTGGGTGTCCATTCTTAAATTTAAATACTTCCAGAAAAAAACAAGATTATTTGTGAAAACTTAACTAGACCAATATTTCTATAGGACAAATAATTGATAAAGCGAGTTTTGTCAAAATCTTAAACATTTTCTGCTTAAATACCTTTAAGGGCAATCCTTTCGGGTTCCCTCCCACCATGGGAGCTTTTCTGTCCTCTCAATAAATCCTGCTTTCAAAAAGAAAAGAAAAGAACTATAAAAAGAATAAATTACTAGGTACAGAATGAGAGGTAATATTGATAATACCTATATCTGGACTATAACTTATAGCTAGAAAATATAAAGTATTCCTACAAATTCAATTATTGGCAATACAAAATAATTTTTAAAATATTAAGCAAAAGATTAAGTGAAGTCTTTACAAAGGAAGAGATACAAATGCCAAATAAACACATGAGAAATGCTCAGCATCATTAATTATGAGAGAAATGCAAATTAAAACATGAATAAGTATCATCTTACACCTAGTAAGATGGCAAATAAGCCCAAGCACCAAAAATCGGAGAGCAGATAATAACTTGAAGGCTCTATTCTCCCTTTGAAGTCCTGAGACACAAGATTGAGAACCTCTAGTTTAACCAAGAGACCCATCAGCATAGTGAGGAGAAAAAGAGGCAGCTCATGAGCTCTCTGCGGACAAGAACTGCTTTTCAGGTCAGAGAAATGCAGTACCCAGCACAGTTCCTGTTACAAAGTGATGCTTCATTTGCATATGATGAACTTAACTGACTTGAGCCAGAATTTGAGCTAAGGTCTTTGAACAAGAAAGTCTTTCCTCTTTGCATTAAACCAGTGATAATAACAGTAGTTTTCCTCACCATGAAAGTTGTGAGCACTGCACAGAAAAGTACTTTGCAAATTACAAGGGATGACTATATAAATAGCCAGGATAATGATGATGATGAACATGCTAGTGATGAACATGACGATGAAAATGAGCATGGTAACAGTGATGATACTATTATAAAGATGTCCGTGACTAACTCTAAGATTGAGATGTGCTAGCCACATGGTGTACGTAAGGGAGAGGCTGTGTGCATGTGAGTGGGTTGTGAAAGCAGGGAAGCTGGGTAATGAGATGGACTTCAGAGAGGAAAAACACATCTACTTAGGCCTGCACTGACATTACTATGATTCTCACAATTGAGTCTTTGCCAAAGCAATCAGAAATAAGACACTATGCTGGGAGCTGCTGGCTGGGGGAAGATACAAGTAAAGGTAATTTCCCTCATCTGGTGCCAATGAAGAAAAAACTACAGTTTTTAGAGTTGCTGATCAATGACATTTTGATCATGTCCCAATTTGTTTTTCCTTCTGTCATTTGAAACTTTCTCTATTTGCATGTTATAATTGAAAGAGGCAGACTCCACTCCTTGAAAAAATATTCTGCTAGATAAGTTGCTCTAATCTAGTTGGTACTAATGACAAATGTCAGATGACAACGTTTATTCTCATTGTACCAATTTGACATGGGTTGGGTTATATACTAAGCACTGAGACACTCTAGTAATTCACTAAACTAGGAAAAACTACATTTTTTTCTCCTCCTTTTTCTTTTATGTAAAAGTTTCTACTTTCCAACTCACAGAAGTTACATAAATATGAAGAATCATTCTCTGGATATGCCCATTAAAAAATTGAAAATAGCAAACAACTTTCCAACAAAATTTAATGACTTATATTAACTCACCATTTAAAAATTTTTTTAAAACCTCACAACAACGCTAAAGTAGATAAAACAAATGTATTATTCTCATTTTTCCGGAGAATAATTGAAGTCTCAGTATTTAAAAAACAACTTAAAATCCAAATGGTGTTAACAGGGATAAGCAGGACTAAAGTTCATATATTCTAATGGACAGCACTGTCAACTTTCCTCTGAACCCTGGAGCTTGTTTAAAACATCAGTCAAAATTAAGTAAAAACTTTCCTGGCTCAGTGGCTCACATCTATAATCCCAGTGTTTTCAGAAGGCAAGAAGGGAGAATCACTTGAGGGCAGGAGTTTCAGAACAGCCTGGGCAAACTAGCAAGACCCCATCTCTACAAAAAATAAAAATAAATAAAAGTTTAAAAATTAAGTAAAATCTTGGAGAAAAGACTATGTTAATTCTTATTACCCAGTATCAAAGGAAAGTAGCATTACTTTAGTGAATTTTTAATAATATTTTTAAGCTAAGTTAGAATGTAAAGCTCATTCTGTTAAATGTAAAATATAGAATCAAAGGGGGTTGGACATGTTTCCAGAAATACCCATAAAATCAATGATAGGTTGTGGCTTTATGTCCGGAATATAGGTACCAATTTTGGACAGTGCTTATGGTGGAAGCAGGACGCGCTGGGTGTCAACTAAAGGATCATAAGGTTCATAAATTTGGAAAGGATTGCAGCATGCAGGCTAGCCATCCTGCAAGCTGGAAAGCACAGCCTGTGGTAAAAACCCAAAGCAGGCTCTTTGAGAGAGGGAAGCATGAGACAGTAATTTATGCTGAATGTGTTGGCTAAGTACACATATTTAACAAGGTTATAGGAGGAGCTATGAATATTCACAAAAGGGGAACTCGCACATATGTAGTAAGCAAACATGTATGTTACATCCATGTTCACTTAGGGGAGAAGACTTAGCATTTAGATGTATTACAGGTTGGGCATGGTAGCTCATGCCTATAATCCCAGCACTTTGGGAGGCCAAAGCTAGAGAATTGCTTGAGCCCAGGAGTTTGAGACCAGGATGGGCAACATGGGGAAATCTTGTCTGTACAAAATATCAGAAAAATTAACTGAACCTGTTGGTGTGTGCTTGTAGTTCCAGCTACTTGGGAGGCTGAGGAGGAAGGATCACCTAAGCCCAGGAGGTTGAGGTTGCGGTGGGCCGTGATTGTGCCGCTGACTCTAGCTTGGGTGACAGACAGAGTAAGACACTCCCAACCCAAATAAATAAATAAATGTATCACAATTAGGCTCTGCACTCCAGCCTGAGCAACAGAGTGAGAACCTTCCAACTCAAATACATAAATAAGTGTATTACAATTAGGTCCTTCACATTTACATCAAAAGGTGAATCAGAGGACTCAAAGGCACTCAGTGCACAGCCCCCATAGACTGGCCAGAACCAGTCCAAGGTTGGTGGTCTCTTATCAGGAGTGAATGCTGGTCAGTTGCTGTGGAAACTACAAAATGGGAGGGTAGTTCAGCAAGTCTTTTGAAAGGGCTGGTTTCTGTTTAACCCTTAGTAAAGAAAGTCTAGTGGCAGTAGAAACGGAGGGGGTATAACAGGCATGTCTGACCTCATGTCCTATTATGACCTGGAACTCAGGTTTTAGAGTTTCTTTGAGGTTCCTTTGGCCTAGAGGGGACTGTTCGGTGATTGGGGAACTTAGGGTTTTATTTTTATTTCTTATCAGCAAGCTTTCAGACTCTCAGGCAACATAAGTAGATCTGAATCCCAGCTCTTCCTCGTAGGATCTGTGTAGCTTTAGGCAACTTACATATCCTCTGAAATCTAAAATTACTTATCTGTCCGATGGGGATGCCAATAACATTTACCTCTCAGGACTGCTGGAATAGGTGATGGTTGTATATAACTGTGTGGCACATAAGAAGCACACAATAAGTGTCAGTTATCAATTAAAAGAGAAAAGAACATTTAACAAGAAGTCTAAACTTGTGTTCTTATCTCACAATTAGCTGTCCTGTTGAGCAAGTGAATTACATTTTGTGAGACTCATTTTCCTTATTTGCATGTTAAAGGGCTTGCACTGGTGATTTCTGTGCCATTTAGGACTTTCTCAGTTGTAAATGACATAAAAATCAACTAAAACATGTCTTTGTGAAAAAAAAATATTTTCTCGTGTAATGGAAAATTCTAAGTGCTGGCTAAAGCCAAGACTATAAAAGACTCAAACTATGGTATCAGGACATGGTTCTGTCTCTCTGTCCTTCCTTTCACCACACAGAAAGCTAGTAGAGCAAAGGAGCAGTGGTCATAGAACAGCAACAGCAAGAACAAACTAGACAGGCTTCCATGATGATTAAGTGAGTTAAGAAACATAGGCCATTGCCTTACTAAGCTATGGTGTGGTCACATGCTCTTTGAGCTATGACCAGGTCATGTTTTCTTAAGCTTTGGCCTCCCTCCCCTACCTTGAGGAGGTGAGTCTCCTCTTTCTCTTGCTCTCAAATTTACTTTTTAAATAAACTATGTTTTTTCATCTAAAAAAAAAAAAGAAACATAAAACACTCATAACTGTCCTAGCACCTAGTATGTGCTCAATATGAGTTAGCTATTAGTATTCTTTGCTTGCAGTCTCCACCTGAGGGCAAGATGGTGAATGCAACTTTAGAATTACACCCTTTCAGATTCGTGCCTAAAGGGAAAAAATACCTACCTCAGTCCTAGAAGTCTTAGCAAATTTTTATAGTATTTAATGGTTTTGAGAGATCTTGTATACATTTCTGAATACTAGATTTTGATTGACCAGACCTGAGTCACAGTGTGTAAGTGAGCCCAGCTCACCCATCATTGGTTCTACTGACAAGAAAAGTATTACTCACTGGCCTTTTTTTTAAAAAAAGAAAGGCAATTTGAAAGAAATGACACAGTTGTAAGAATCTCAGATGTTAACATCACACACAGAGAGCCATGCATAAATATACTCAAATGTCAATATAAAGGGCTTCATTTACAAGAAGTCCTGTGTCAGATTGAATTATTAGTTATAGAAATATTTATGGCAGGTATAGAATTTCTGTGATCCTCTACAGTCAGGAATTAATTCAGTTATTTTTATTTCTTTACTTTCAGATTTCAGTCCCAAATCATTACCCATGCTGCCATTCCTCTGCATAAAACCTTGATAAATAAAGCAGGATTTGGAAAATGCATAACATGAATCGTGTGGAGCCACTGTCTTTTATGCATTTAGCTTTTTAATTGACTTTGCATGCATCAACTCTGCCTTCCAGTAAGCAGACACAGTTCCCAGGGATTGTCAAAAGACGCCTGTCTCGAGAGCAGATCTAATCCAGTTGGTGCCATTGAAAAACCTTAAATGGCAGCTTTCATTTTATTTACAAAAACCCTCTAGGTTCAGGTTACATGTTAATCCCAATTGCTATATCAACTTTATGGCGGTAAGGGTGAGGGATGGGCTTGGGGGGCTGTTTTTGGCTGAATTTTAGTTTTTTTCCCCTTTAATGTAAATTATTACCTCAAGCAGATTCATATAATGAAGGGCAGTATCCAGGTCTGTAGGGCAGGACGGCTTTGGACTCAAACTTCTCACCAGCTGTTCCTGAAAAATAACAGTAGTATACACATACATTTAAAATTTACCATTCCTTCTTTGCTGGACAGAGAAGGCTACAGCCTATAATGGAGAAATAGTTGATCCATGTGCCTTTTTCCAACATTACTGGGGAAAATTCAATCCCTTGAATACATCTACAGATCTCCATAACCCGAAGCAAAGCTATAATCATAGTGTGACACTTTAGTCCGAATGACTCTCCAAAATAAATAATGTAGCATCGTCACAATTTTATTTTCTTTTTTGTATCCAAACCCACACTAGGCACATTATCCTTGGATAAAAATCCCATTCAGATTTTTGGCTTCCCACTCTGTCATTCATTTTTTGTGTGTTTCTGTGTGTATGTTTAAGAAAATGATACCGACCCCCTTTGAGTTTAGTTCCCATTCATTTCCCACATAGGATCTGGTCATTCCATTTGTGCCTTTAAATGTGAATAAAGGGGTGATGGGTGGGGAAAACCTCCTGACACAAGTGGAACATGTGTTGTGGTCTCTAAACACTACCTCCTTTAACCCTCTACATAACATGGGGAGATGGCGGTTATTATTATTCTCACATTACAGATGAGTAGATCTGAGACTCAGATACTTTAAGCAATTCTATCAGGATTAGACTTCTAAAGGAATACCTGACTGGGATTTGGTCACAGACTGCCTTCTCCCCTAGACTACATTGATTCAAAGTCAGGGGTTCCACAGACCTATGAGGAGAAAGAATACGTCTCTTCTTTGCCTGCTTCCCCCGTTTCTTTGCACCCTCTGCGTCTGTGTCTTATTTGTGCCTGACACACACAGGGCAGTCACTGGGAGAGTTTAAAAATCAGTTACAAAATCTGTTACTCTCAAGTCTTAATTGGACTTTATTTCTACCCAAAGTGATCATTTGGTAACATGTAGTGTGATCTGCAGGTTTCCCAGTAGCACCTTATTCCTCTCCATATCCTAACCACACCCACTGGGCATCATTGGACATATGCTCTCAGTGCATTAAGCATTATCCTTTTCAAGGACTCTTTTGCAATACTCTAGGTCATAAGATGATTAGGATCTGATTATCAGAGATTATGTGCTGCCCTAACAATTGACTGCAATTCCATCCATTAAAGCTTTACCCCGGGAACGAGCTGCCATCTGGACAGCCCAAGAAAGGGGACATGCCAAGGGCTACAGGGATGGGGAGATAAAATGTCAAATGAGGCCAGGCATGGTGGCTCTGTCCTGTAATCCTAGCATTATGGGAGGCTGAGGCAAGAGAATCACTTGAGGTCAGGAGTTTGAAACCAGCCTGGGCAATATAGTGAGACCTTGTCTCTATAATATAATTTTAAAACTTAGCCAGGAATTGTAGCATGCACCTGTAGTCCCAGCTTCTCAGGAGGCTGAGGCGGGAGGATCACTTGAGCCCAGGAGTTTGAGACTGCAGTGAGCCATGATCATGCCACTGTACTCCAACCTGGGCAGCAGAATAAGATTCCAACTCAGAAAATAATAATGATAGTAATACAAATTTTTAAAAAGTCAAATGAGCATCACATTGGGAGACAAGAAAAACTAGTTTCAAATCTCTGCCATCTGTCCTGGGATGAGGCGTGTAACCTCTCAGAGCTCAGTTTTCTCACCTGTGAAGTGGAGATAATAGCACTTTTCATCGCCCATGTGGCATGAGATTATATGAAGTGACAGAACACTGGCTTTTGTAGATGTGTCATAAAAGGAATCTCTGATTAATGTAACTCCTTTGCCCAATGCTCTCTGGGAAGAGGATAGTGAGCGGTGTCCAGGCTTGACAGAATCTATGGATTACTCTTTCAGTCACCAACACTGATGGCCAAGAACACTTGGAGTCCTGAGGAAGTCTCAAGCTCCCAGTCCTAAGGAGTCCTGACATAACAAGTGAGAAAGCTCAAACACACAAAAGATTTAAGAAGCACTAAATAAACATATAATCAAGTTGAGCAACAAATGATAGATTTATGGAGCTAAATACAGAAGTACGAAGAGAAGGTGAAAATAATGAAGTGACCTGACCCAAGCGGGATGGCTTTAAAATGGACATGAATTTAAGAGACAGAAGGGAGGATGATAGGCCAGTCCTTTGAATCCCATATGGCACCTTCACTTGTCCTGAGGTACCTGCATGTTACACAGCTCAATCCTCTGATAGATCTTACACTTTTAACAGAAGAAAACTCAGCATTCTTAAAACAACTCTAGGAGCTATATATAATTCCCATTTTATATATGAGGAGACTGAGACCCGAGAAGTTATGTAATTTGACTGAGGTCATAGAGCTAGTAAAAATAACTAAAGAGAACCAAAATTCAAACCCAGATCTGCCTGATTCCAAAGGACAAGAGAATAACACCCTGCACATTTCAGGTACCAAGATATGAACTGTTGTCCTGATATTGTGCCACGTGGCTGAATTTCATAATGGAATTTTCTTTGAAACCTTCTGTATCCTTCTACTGGGCCTTCCTCATTGCTAGCAAAATATGAGGACCCAGAATTCCACAACCATCTTAGAGTGATAAAAAGTGGCACAGGAATACAGCAATGCATTGGCATACTCTGCTCCCTTGAAGTCAAATCTGATTCTATTTTTCACACAATGTGTGCACACGCATTGTCTACCATGTAAGTGGCTCATTGGACCATTGGGAAGGTACTCAATGGTTCTCTGCATAGCCCAAATCCAGACTTTTTCTTTTGCTTAGATGAGTTAAGTTTAAACTCTGCTTCTCAAACTCCTACTCATACCCAAGGAAAACTGTGAAAGGCTTTCCCTCCTCTTCAGGGACAATATTCAAAATAGTTAACAACAGCACGGGCTAATGGTTGAGGGTTGATGGGAGAGTCAGGGTACTCAGGAAAGGCATTTACAGGGCCCATGTCACAGAAACATGTTAATCTTTTAACAAGTCTCTTGGCTATATTAGTGTATAGCAGCTGAATATCATTTCTACACTTCTCTCTACCTTATCTGTTATCTGAGAAATACTGCTGGTGGTAGAAGTTTGGGATACCAAGCACTGTTAGAGGTGCTTTGATCATAGTCATGACCAGGCTTTACCTGTGTGTGAAGAATTTCATAATCCTCCTAGAACTGCTACTTATGGTGGGGGGCTTTGATAATAAGCCCCCCCTAAAAAAAGGGAGAGGACTGGGTCTCTTACCTTCTTCAAACTCTCACTTACAGAGTTGCCTTGTACTTTCAGACTTCATTAGCTATAGCTCATTCCATCAACATCCACCACAACAAAAGCCAATAATACTTTTAAAAATATAAAATCAGTATACAATCTTGTCATGAAGATCTCTAAAAAGTGTTTCCTCTGTTTCCTGTTCAGCATCTCATTTGCAAAAATGAACTGGAGTGTGTCAGCCTCACTTCTTATCTCAGGCCCCATGTAAACAGAAAGACAAATGTAAGATGGCGCCCTGACGAGGCAGCCAAAGATTGTGCAGTAAAGCAGGACATGCTGTACTCCCATAGCTCTTCTGTGAGAAATGGGGTATTTTTTAATAGACTGACAGAAATAAGCCAGGTTGTATAACCACCAAAACAAATAAACAAAATGCATCCAGATTAAGAGTTAAGACAGACCATGTGATAGTAAACTGAATAGGATTGGGACCCCTCACCATCATTAGTGCAACTCTTTCTAATCTTAGGTTAAAAGAAGTTGCAGGAATTAAGTTATTTGTATAACCCACAAGAAGACCTCCCACCCCCACATCCTTTAACTGCATTAGGTCTGGAAAAGTTAAAATGATTTTTAAGTGTTCCATCAAAACCAGGATGCTTATCACTCTGGTTTGGCTACTGCCCTGCATTTAGCTCCCAGTTAATCTTTGCTTCTTAGCCTCTCGCCTGGGGTGGGAGTGAGGAGAAATCTGGAGGAGGGGTGTATGTGCACATGCCCATGGTTGTACAGGACGATTTGCAAATAGACAAAGAGTAGATTAACTCCTGGCATTCCAAAGATGTCTAGGAAAATAACTCAGTTGGAGCCACATCTTCAAATTCATGGGGAGGAAAAAAAAAATCTCAAGATTTTAGAAATGCCTTAGAGGCCCATGTCTAAGAAACCAAGTAGGAAAAGATCTGCTGTAATCTTCCCACTTATCAGTTATACATGAGATGAGGAATGTCTGTAATGGCTTCTTTCCCTAAAGCTTGCAGCTCACTCTAATGTTACTGAGATGAAAGGATGCCAGGCAATCCCATAGCCTTTACATCTTTGAGTTCAAATCATACCAATTCCCTTTGACATTTATGTAACTTTGGATAAGACACTGATCCTCTCTGTATCTCAATTTCTTTATGAGGAAATTAAAAATACCTTTCTCATCGCTTCATAGGATTGTTTTAAAAACTAAAGGAAGTCCTGTAATGTATGTTAACAATGCATGGCATATAGCACATTCTATGTAAGCATTAGTGCCATTTCCTGACGGCATTTGCAGTAGGCTATGCCCATGGGAATCTCAACGTGAGCATGAATGGGAAGATCCTAGGTCCTGCAGTACAGGGGCAGGTAAGGGATGTTATATTCACATGAACAATGGAAATGTCAAAACCTACAACCTTGTTACACAAGGAAGTCCCCAAAGGAAGGAGGATGAGATGAAGATGAAGCCTGGGAGTCCCTAGTTCTGGACTCCTCTTCAAAACTGGCCCTCAGGGTTGCTACCATCATCTCAACATGGGGCACGTACATATCAGGAATACCAGGCAGGTACTCTTTTCATTGTATTTTTCACCTAAGTCTCATTCACCTATTTTTATACTTAATAAGAACTGAGGGTAGAATGAAGTACTATACAAGAATTTCCTTTCCACAATCTTCAAAGCCAGTCCAAACTTTCTTAGACCTCACCTAAGACCTACTAAGCACCATCTTTCAGTTCCAAAAGTGTCACAAAAAAGACTCTTTTTAAAAAATTGTAGATATCCCATTAAACAAAGAGTACACGTTACTTACTAAGGCCTCACACACTTCTATTGATTGCAATCCCTCTGGAAAAGTAAGCCTGATAGAGCTTAATACAGTATTTTTAAAAGAGGTATTATTGAAGATGAGTTGGTTGAGAAATTAAAGTTTTACTTCTGGAACCTCTATCCTGTTCCATCGGTCTATATGCCTGTTCTTATACCAGGCCTACCAGGCTGTTTTGGTTATTGTAGCTTTCTAATAAAGTTTAAAATCTGGGAGTGTGATACCTCCCAATTTTTTTTTTTTTTTTTTTTTTTTTGCTGAGGATTGCTTTGGCTATTCATGATCGTTTATGTTTCTATATGAATTCTTGTATTGTGGTTTCCAGGTCTGAGAAGAATGTGGGTAATTTAAAGGGTATTGCATTAAATCTGTAGATTGCCTTGGGTAGGATGGACATCTTAACAATGCTGATTCTTCCAATCCACGAGCATGGAATATTTTTCCATTTGTTTGTGTTATCTTTGATTTCTTTGAGCAGTGAGCCTCCACCATCAACCACTGGGGAGAAGAAAACCTATTCAGTAAATGGTGCTGGAAAAACTGACTGACCATATGCAAAAGATTAAAACAAGACCTATCATCATATACAAAAATCAACTCAAAATGGAACAAAGACCTAAACATCAAACCTCAAACTATAAGAACCTTAGAAATTACAGGAGACACCCTTATGGAAATTGGAACTGGAAACCAATCCCTGATCAAAAACCAAAATACTCATGCCATAAGAGAGAAGATGTACAAGTGGGATCTCATCAAACTGAAAAGCTTCTGCAAAGCCAAAGAAACCATCAAGAGTGTGGGAAGACAACCCACAGAATGAGAAAAAATATTTTCTAACTGCAAATCTCACAAGGGTCTAACATCCAGGATCAAAAGCAACTCCAATGTGCCAAAAAGAAAAAACATGCTCGGAAGGCTGAGGCGGAAGGATCACCGGAGCCCAGTGGGTCGAGGCTGCAGTGGCCGGGAGCAGCCGCTGCACTCCAGTCTGGGCAACAGAGTGAGACTCCAGCTCAAAAAAAAAAAAAAAAAGAAGAAGAAGAAAATACAAACAGCCCATTACAAAGTGGGCAAAAGATATGAATAGACACTTCTCAAAAGAAGACACACGAGCAGTCAACAGATATAAGAAAAAGTGCTCAGCCTCACTAGTCATCAAAAAATGCAAATTAAAACCACACCTAGCTCCAGTTAGGATGGTAATCATCAATATCCCAAAAAACAACAGATGCTGAAGAGGATGTGGGGGAAAGGGAACACTTCTACACTATCGGTGGGAGTGTAAACTAGTACCACCTCTGTGGAAGACAACTTGGCAATTCCGAAAAGATCTAAAAATTGACCTTCCATATAACACCACAATTCCCCTACTCTAAATATACCCAGAGGAACTCAAATCACTCTATGAAAAAGATACCTGCACATGCATGTTTTTTGCAGCATTATTCACAATAGCAAAAACATGGAACCAACCATGTTGTCCATCGAAAGAGGACTAGATTTTAAAAAATGTGGTACATATACATGACAGAATATTATGCAGCCATAAAGAAGGAAAAAATTAAGAACTTCACAGCAACTTGGATGAATTTAGAGTCTATAATACTGAGTGATCTATCACAGAAACAAAGAACTGAGTACCACATGTTCTCCCTCATAATCAGACCTTGAACAACTATCATAATACTGTAAGAAAAGGATTGGTAGTAGTGGGAAACTGCCAGGGGCGGGGGGTTGGCAAGATTGGCAGTAGTGGGAAATTGCCAGGGGTGGGGGGCCACACCTCATCAACAAGGGTACCTGCATAATGAACATTTGTATACCTAACCAGGGTATACAAAATTGTACCACACATCTTTAAAATTAAAAATAAAAAAAAGAAAAGAAATGTACAGATGGACGCACACACACACACACACACACACACACACACATACACACACACAGATGTTTCATTAACCAAAAGCATTATCAAATTATTTTGATTTCAGGAATGCACTTGCTAACTTAAATCACGTCTCTTAAAATGTCATCATGAGAATTTCTCCAGGACCCTTATGGTCACCAGTTGTTAGTTTTTCTTGACAATTAAAGTTGTAGCAGAAGAAAATATTCTATTCTTCTCAACTTCTCATCTTCTGATGACCACACTACTTACAAAAAGAAGAAAACATCTTCCATTCTGTGCAACAGAGTGACACCACACTCCAAAATTTCACTCCTTAATCTCCCAAACCTATGAATATGTTATTTACCATGGTCGAAGGGACTCTGCTAGTGTAACTAAGATTATGGACTTTAAAATTGAGTGGTTATCTTAGATTATCCAAGTGGTTCTAAGCAGTCACATAAGACCTTAAGAACAGAAAACTTTGTCCGGCTGGAGTCAGAATGATGCAGCAGAAGAGGCAAAAGAGATGAAGCAGAAGGGGGGATGGGGAGGTGGTTCCCGGTTGCTAGTTTTGGAGACAGAAGAAAGGGACCTTAAGTCAAGGAATGTGGTGGTTCTCTAGAATGACTCCTGGATGGCAATCAGCATCACATTAAACTGAATGCTGCCAACAAATTGGATAATCTTGGAAGTGGAGACTTCTCAGAACCTCCTAAGATCTCAGTCAGGTAATACCTTGACTCTGTCCTTGTAAGAACACAAGCACAGTGCCAGCTGAAGCCACCCAGAATTTTGACTTACAGAATTATGAAATAACAAGTTTTTATTATTTTCAGATGCCAAATTTGTGGTAATTTCTTACAGCATCGATAAATTAATATTTCCACTAAACATACTTTCTTCTTTCCATAAAGTGGTACAAGTGAAGTCAACAGTTCCCATGCCCAGACAGAATTCACTTCTGCATGGAACCAGAAGCTGGCCAGTCTTCATTTTAGGGGTGGAAAGTAGAGACAAGAATGAGAAGATATAGGTCCATCTTTCATTGGAAGTGCTTTCAAACAGAATTCTTGTAGTCTAGGATCAATACATAAGAAAAAAGAGACTTCCTAAAAATTTGCTTCAGAAATTGTTAGATAATCCCAGAACAAATGAAGTAAACAATGTTATTTCTTTGGCTTCAAATTAGGAAAGATGGCTTCTGCTAAAGCTTTAAATAGTAACCTGAGACCTAAAGCATGAAAACATATTTCAGTTGAATTACAAGCTTGCATCTTATCTGACATCAGAAAAAATTGTATTAGAATACATTTCCAATGCTTTCTCTGTACAAAGCATTCAATAGCAGAAGAGATAAGAACTTTCTCTGAAAAAATAAAAGAGGTTTTTGTAATACAGAGGTTGAACAGAAATATATTTTCTTTCTGGAAAGGTAGACTATAGCTCTGGTGAAATGACAGATGACTATGGTTATGCAGAGCAAACGAAGAGTTACTTTACCTGTGCAGGGAGTAGGTGTCTTATGCAAAAATTACATCCAATGGGACATACAAAGTTGAGAAAGTTCACGAACACAGCAAACTCACATTGCAATAACATGGTTTTGATTATGGCTTTTTGATGATGCAGCCAGAGGAGAATATGACTCATCATTTATGAGGTGTAGAAATGGATGAACCAAGAAGTTACTTGCAAGGGAAAGGGAAAGATGAATTACAGTAAACAAGTTGCAATATGCTGTCTGCAGAGTAGCGAAGAAACTACTTGAAACAGTAGTTTCAAGTTGGTTGGAGGTTGGAGAGAGTCATCATAGGAAAGCAGTATTGACAGAATGCAGACAATGAGTTCTCCATTCCTAATTCACTTGAGAAAAATACTAGAGAAGACAATTCAAGAATATAATAGAGTAGAAATTATGATACTAATGGTCTCTGTTTCAAACATGGTCTTTCCTAGGCACTTTACATGCAAACATGCAGGCATGAGCCCTTTGAGGTAGCTATGTCTGAGGTTTATTTGAGTTTATTGTGGTCATATTTCTTGGTGTAACTTACACATATGCTATACATTTTTGGATCGTGTGTAGCCACAAGAAACAGATGCTTCTTGGAATTATAGACATGTAGATTTATTTTGTTCAAGTCAACAAGGTGAAATAAAAGAATAGAGCGTTTGGGGTGAAGTCTTTAAAATTTTCCATCACACCATCTGCATTCCCATTCAGTCCCCAGATTACTTGGGAAAGCAATACGACTTCACTTTCGGGCCAAAGTTACTCAAAATCAATTACTTAAACACTGCCCCAGTGGGATTATCTGAACTTGCAAGACCATGTGTGTCTTTTATGTTTATGGTTTCTTTTCTTCTTTTTATTTAAAGGCATCTGAAGTATTTCAAGCTTTTAGAAAAGTGCAGAAAATTATTTATTGAACAGCATTGTAATCACAACATAGCTTCATTAAAATGTACTTTTTGTCAAATTTGTAATCAGGTCAAGTATAAGAATTGCTGAAGTTATCTGATTGCTCCCAGAACATAAATAGACCCTTTAATTGTCTATTTAAAAAAAATATAGAGAGAATTTATAGGTTTGAGTTTAACAATACTTTACTTTTGCTTTCTCTGTGATATTCCTTTTTTACAGAAATCACAGTTAGTTTATTCAACTTACTGAAAAGAAAGAAAGAAAAGCTTTGCTGGGGATTTTTTAAAATATGGCTTCCCTGAGTCAGATACTTAGTATTACATCTTTGTCTCCTTGATCCTCCCTACATCAAGTACTATCTTCTGTTACTTAAAATGAGTCATTCATCTTTTCCCACCCACTCCCCACCATAGTAAGATAGTTACCTACTAAAAAGCTATGATGCATCTCCATCCCTCTTGATATCTATGTCCCTAGCCTCCCTGGCTTTTCTTTACTGTCTCCTCTTAACAGGCACTCAGTCATCCCCTCCTCCCTCCAATTGTAACCTACAGACAGACTCTCTTTGTCAGTGAATCAACCAATTCTTGAATAATATCTCCCTTCGACTCCCTGGCTCCATTTTTCTTCTTATCGCTGCCAATTCTGAGGACACTTTGAATCCTTTGCTGCCAAAGAATATACAAGATTGATCTTTAAAAACAAAAAAAACTAAGATAACAAAGACCTTTTTTTAATTAAGCTCAAGTATCCTCTTAAAAATGTACACTAGTGTGTGGTCATGGTTACTTATTTCTGTCAATGCCTAATTATCTTAGCCTACCAGAATTAGCAGAGGAAGCATACTCTATTATTGAGTACATATTTTATGTAGGCATTTTACAAAGGAATTATATAGATACCTGCCACTTCAGTGAATAGCGTGGGTTGGTTCAAAACTTAAGGAGCTGGTCCAGATTCACATAAGGGTAGCCAGGAATTGACTTTCAACCTAGTTGCCTCTGAATATGTTTTCTGCTGTGTGACATGACCTCCCAAGTAGCTGGCAGTACTGTGGTCTTTGTCTCAATGAAAGAGTTGAATATATATGCTAATTTCTCATAAGGGCAATAACATTTTCTTTCCTCTACTGCAGTAGATGGTACTTCAAATCCAGTTGTCTTACAATTCAGGCTGCTGATCACAGGTCAGACTGCAGGGATAATGAAAGTAATTAATCATTCATTACTTTAAAAAGTTTAGAGGCATAACCTATGTGCTTTTTCATGTTTTGTTTTTGTTTTTGTTTTTTGTTTTGGTAGCAGCACTTCTTATATGATCATACATGGTCAGTTCCAATTCATATATGGTAAATTCTAATGACTTGAAGAATTCTTTTATAGATTAAAAGAAATTCTAAAATTTATGTTGAGCTCGTTTGATTCAGAACATATCTTTGGATCCTTTGAGATAAAGGCTTAAAAATTTCCCTGAAAATTTGTTTATAACCAAATGAATGTTTATGAATAGTTTCCAGAGGTCATGGTCTCATTGGTATGTTAGAAGGAGACCATCCTCTCTGACTCTGCTGGTCTTCTAGGCTGTTGCCCAGTGCTGGTAGGAAAGGAATTCAACCTTTCTTTCCATTTCAACTCAGATCTTCTACTTCTAGCCACAATTGAAATAGGATTGTGTTTAATGTAAAATCAGGATTTCTTTTTAAGAAAGCTATTACATAGTATTGAACTTTGTGAAAAGTTCAATTTGGAGTCATTTTTGTTTAGGTGAAGGGTTGGGTCATGTCTCATTTCCCCCAAACTAGTTCATCCATCTCAGCCTCTGAAGCTGAAGGAATTGAATCCTAAAACATGTTTTATTGCTGTTTCTTTAGGATAGTGAAGGAGTCTTGGAATTTAACATCCCCCTGAAGCTGAAGAAGTTAAAGGTCCACTGTGTACTCCAAAATCAAAATCATCTGTTCAGGGAGGATTGAGACTTCCTGTGGAAAGTACAAACTTTAAAGGTTTCCATTTTCACTGCTCATCTGAAATAATGTAGGATTTATGATTTCATACTACATGCAAGTAGGAAAGCCTCCTTTTCAATGGTAGGATATCCTCATAGCTTTTGTGAGTGTCAGTCTAAGGTTGGAGGAGCGGGGTGTTTGGGTCCAGATGTATATGGAAACAGATGTGCTTGCCTCATTTGTGGAATCAGAGATTTGGAGCTGTGGGTATAGGGCTTGTCTTTGTACTTCCCTTGAATTATTATAAATACTACTATAAATGGCTGTTATCCTTTTTAAGAGTCTTTGCCCATTTAAATTTATGGATGTTGCTCTTCTGCTATTTGGGATTATACTTCATTGTGATACAAATAAGTCAACATTTTACTTCAGAGGCCACATAAAACCTATTTCCATACCGTTGTTTATTTGTACTTTTCTTTTAAACGTTTTTTTCTTTGTGAGAAGGGATGGGATGGGGTGGAGATAATCATCTCAAGAATTGGCAAATATGTTGCTCAGCACTTGTCAACAATCACACAACAAAGCCGCAGCAGCTAAGTTGTTTTTCCCCACCTCATTTCAACAACAAACAAGGAAGCTACAGAGCAAAATGAAGTGGACGATGAAAGCAATATTTCTGTACATCTCAGACAAAAGCCTACATTGGTGATTGACCTGAATATAGTTCCTTAGGTAATATCTTAATTTCTTGTATCTCTTAGACTATGTAAACAAAACAGTTTTCAGAGCCACTAGAGAAAATAAAATATAAATTTGGGATCAAAGCTCTTAATCACTTTTAATCACTTTTTCCATATCCAAGAGGGAATAGATGTCTAGAAAAGTGGATAATAGACAGATACAGATAAAGAAGAGAAAGATGTGGAATGTTATAGTATCTTTCTCAAGAACTCTAACAGAACCATGGGATATCCTCCCAAAGAATATGCCAACTGCCATTTACATTTATCCCATTTTGTACAATTACTTTTTAAAAGTACATTTAAAAGTACATTGGACTAAAAGAACAAAACAACACCAAATCCATCATCCTGACATAGTCATCATTTTATTTCTTTTTCCTTCCTAGACTGTTACAGTTTGTGTCTACAATTTTAAAATGTCACTAATCATTATGCATACATAATACCATAGAAAAAGTTTTCACTAAACTTATACAGATTTTTAAGTATTTATTTAGTCTTTATTATGGTCAATTAAAATAGTTTCACTGTGTTAATGTAACGTAATTTACTTAATATTGAACTTTTACCAGCTGTATGACCTTGGGCATGTTACATTAACTTTATGTTTCTGTTAAATTGTAATATTAATACTTATGTCATGAAGATTTAATGAGATAATATGTACAAAGCATTTAAAACAGTGTCTAACACTTAAGATAAACTCAATATATATTAGCTTTAAAAATTGATTTTTATTGGAAATTTACAACTTCTTCAGTGAACGTCTTCATTCAAAACGTTCCTTTCGTTAAAAACTATTTTGTTAACATAAATTATGAGGAGTAAGATTCTTCAGTCAAAATGTATTCGTATTCACTTAATCTATTTGAAAGAATTTTTTTTTGAAATAACTTTTTTTTCATGGAAATGAAAACTCTTTGTGAAGATTGAATTATAAATTATCATCATAATTGTCAAAAGGCATCTATTAAGTATTCTATTTCTGCATGGTGTTGTGTAGAGTGGCATATCAAGCAAGTTTAACTGATTAATTAAGTTTAATTAATAAACTGATGAATCAGTTTATTAATAAAACTGGTTAATTAATTAATAAACTGATTAATCAACTTAAATAAGTTTAATTTGGTCTTTGACCATTACATTCCAAAACAACACACAGAAGAAGTATGTAAGAGTCCTGCCTGTTCAAGTACGGACTAAAATAAACTAGAAAATTCAATATAAGGCCATATGCAATGTGTCACTAGAATCCTCCTAGCCCCATGTATTTAAAATTGCGAGGAAAAGTCCAAATTATAAAAAATACACATTACACAAGCAACAAAGAATAAATTCTGATGGTTAATAAGAGTCAAGGGGAGAAGAATTCAGCTCTTGTCCAAATAGTCACTGAGAAAAGACAGGATTTACTCTTGATAACTGCAGCCACTCAGAAGCAAGAAAAATAACCAACGTGTAAAAGAAGCACAAATAGGCCAGAAACCTTCATTTGTCCAGGGGGTTACTTAGAGGTACAAAAGCAAGAAAAGGAACATGGAACTGTGGCAGAAAGATAAAACAGCATTGCTGATTGATGTTTCCAAGATTCAAGGAAAGAATTTTCCATCAAACTAGCAGTCTTTCTCACTCAGCATTTCTCTACACTCTGTGCTTTAGTTAGTATTGTGTACTTTACCTGAGCGTCTTTTTTCCTGCCCATGGTCTTCCAACTGAAATCCATCCCCTCTGAAAAGCCTGCCTCCTACATAAGGCCTTCCCTGATTGTCCCAGGACTAATGACATGAATTTGACCATTATCTGTACAGATTTGAAGGGTGGAAGAGTAGATGAGTTATCTGTGGGATGAGATAAAATCCACAGGAGAAAAGGAGTAGTATGCTAAAGAGAAGGTCTTGGGAAATACTGATATGCTAGAGTTGGGGCAAAAAGGGGAAACAAAGGGCAAAGAAAGGACGTCCAGAATAGTATCATGCCTGGTAATTTAAGCCAATGATCATTTCTAAGGAAGGTATTTATAAAGGGAACTGGGATTGGAGTCAGACTCAATCTAGATCATTCACTCATTGTCCTTTCTTCAGTTGAGAATTTCATTAGATGCTGAAGATATGTAAATTTCCTCACATCCTCAGATACCATCCCATAGCCGCAGCAAAACAATCTCAACCGCTTCACATGCTACAAACAAAAATGTCTCTTCCATGTTTCTTAGTTTCTCCCCCACTTATGTATCCAAGTAAAAAAGCAATGGCTCTATTCTTTTAGAGCTGAGAAAATTAAAAATTGCTTCCAGAGTATTGTAAAGGGTCAGTGACAAGGATACTTTTTGTGCCCTGAAAAAATTCCATTGTGGGCATTCCGTAAGAAAATGGGCTTTTGTGCCTTTCATAGATTACAGTTCCTTTATACAATGGGCTTGTCTAAGTTTCTTCCTGTTTTCCAATCAGTTAAATTTAGAACGATTGTTTCCATAGCTTATGAGATATGATGTCTAGGAAAAGTGAATGCCTAGATGTGATACCAGGGCCCAGCAAGTCTGTGAAATTTAGTTGTAACCAGGGATATCACCCAACTCCTGGACCTTCCTCTGGGGTTTCCCATGGGCACACACGAGGTATTTTCCCTCTTTGCTGCTAGTTGGTTATTTCTAAGTTTTCTGCTGCCTTATCACAAAATAACTCCCTTTTTAAAATACAAAACCACTTATTTTTAGAGATACTCTTTATTTTTACTTTATATAACTTTTAAAAATCAATCTGTGATGATTGTGATAAAAATGGGAAAATAAATTTAAACCAAAAGGGAAAAAATTATTCATTCTTGTACTATCCACAAATAACCATTGTTAACATTTTGATATATGTTCTTCTAGATTTTATATAATATTTATAAATTAATCATATATTTATAGTTTCATTGAAATATATATTACATAATTTTATTTCTCTTTTCTATCAAAATTGATGCATATTGTTACATGGCTCTAGAACTTGCTTTTGTTTTCAATAAGAACACTTTTACTACATTACTTCATGGTCATGTGTTTTTCAATTGCATAGGTGAGCCATAGTTTTTGTCTCCATCCTTTATTGTTGGAGATCTAGAACAGCAGTCAGCAACATTTTTGGCATCGAGGACCAGTTTCGTGGAAGACAATTTTTCCATGCACAGGAGTTGCTTGGGGGGGAATCCTCAGGCATCAGATTCTCATTAGGGGCGCGCAACCTAGATCCCTCGAATGCGCAGTTCACAATAGCTTTTGCGCTCCTCTGAGAATCTAATGCCCCTGCTGACCTGACTGAATATGGAGCTCACCTGCTACTCGGCTCCTGCTGTACCGCCTGGTTCCTAACAGGCCATGGACTGTCCATGGCCTGGGGGCCGGGGACTGGGGACCCTTATCTAGAGTATAATAAATCTTATAAATAGTGTCACTTTGAATACGTAGCATAATTATTAGCCCGGGCTTTGGAACCTGTCTTTGTCACTTACTGTATAACCTTAGGAATTTTTTTTTTTTTTTTTTTGAGTTGGAGTCTCACTCTGTCGCCCTGACTGGAGTACAGTGGCCGCTCCCGGCCACCGCAGCCTCGACCTGCTGGGCTCAGGCGATCCTTTCGCCTCAGCCTTCCGAGTAGCTGGAACTACAGGCGCGCGCTACCACACCCGGCTAATTTTTGATTTATTGTAGAGATGAGGTCTCGCTTGCCCAGGCGGGTCTCGAACCCGCGGGCTCAGACAATCCACTCACCTCAGCCTCCCAAAGGCGCGGGATTACAGGCTGAGCCACTGAGCCCAGCTAGGAAATTTATTTAAACTATTTGACTTCATCTGTAGAACAAGATAATAGTACTTTCTTTTTTTTTTTTTTTTGAGTTGGAGTCTCACTCCGTCACCCAGACTGGAGTGCAGTGGCCGCTCCCGGCCACCGCAGGCTCGACCTGCTGGGCTCCGGCGATCCTTCCGCCTCGGCCTTCCGAGTAGCCGGAACTACAGGTGTGCACTACCACGCCCGGCTGATTTTTTTGATTTATTGTAGAGTTGAGGTTTTGCCTGCCCAGGCGGGTCTCGAACCTGCGGGCTCAGGCAATCCACTCACCTCAGCTTCCCAAGGCACGGGATTACAGGCTGAGCCACCGAGCCCGGCTATTAGTACTTTCTTTATTGGGTTTATTTTGAGGATTAAGTGAACTAGCATATGCAAAGTGCTTACAAGGGTATTTGGCACTGAGCAAAAGCTCATAATTTGTGTCATTATCTTTCTGCAGTCAGGGGCTAAATTTTGAGTAAAAGCTGTTATAATGCTATATAATATCCCAAATTTAGGTTCTGGGAAAAAAAATTTCTGAAAAACCTCTAACAGCTCTTTAGTGGAAGTTAAAATAAAATCTTTTTCAGACCCCTTGCAATGCATGTACTTACTATTTGTCAGTTTTATGCCTGTGGGAATGAAAAAAATGCTGGAGCTTCACCATGGACCCTTACTTTCTCAAGACATTAGTTTGAGCATACTGGCATGACAGGGAGACTGGATCTTTTCCTGCTCCTGTGCCTGAAGCAATATGGTACAGAACTTATTCTTTCCTATGGGCCATGCTGAGCCCTCTAGCAATACAAAAACCTCTACCACTTGTGGTGGTCATGTGTTCAGTGACTAGAAAGATGTCACATGAATAAATACAAGTCAGAGATTTTAGAGATAAAGAAACTTTATCTCTAACCTCAGTTGGCCACTACATAGCAGCCTCACAGAAACTTTTGCTTATTGATTTTAATTTGATTCTTTTAGACATTGGCTGAAAAATTCCAGTAAAACAAAATCAAACTTTGAAGAAAATCTTAGATTTAAACCTACCTTTGCTTGACTTTGGTTCTCCTTGCTCCAGCCCTAACCAATTTAACCAAAAATACTGAGAACTCTTGTGAGTTTATAATCCTGCTAATGAAAGAAATGGTTAATGAATAGGGGTGGGTTAATGAATTTGTCCCCCTTATAATTTCTTGGCCATCTAAAAAATTATCCCGTGTTGCCTAGAAAAAAATACAGAAACTTGCTTTGTTATGACTTGTCTTAAAAAAAAAAATCCTCTGGCAGCATTTGATATTCTAATAAAAAGCTTATAATTGTTCTCAGACTTGAAACATTCAACCTAGAAAAGGGTTACATTGTCCAGTACAGGGTTTGATTTACTAGTTCACAGTGTTTGATTTGTCAGTGCTGAAGCATTGTTGATGCCCTTGTATAAGATGCAAGTAATACAAGAGGCAGAGAACAGAACAACCCTGCTCTGCAGAGTTTAAAGCATTGAGGCCCACAAACAACAAGAAGAAAAATTCACACAAATATTTAGCTGCTGAACCTTATAGTACAAGATTAGGGTTCCTAAAATGCCTCAGAGACAGACTGAATTGCAGCAGGAAACACATTTGCCAATGGGGCAAAGGTAACCTAAAAAGGGCCCAAAACCTGAAAAGGAAAATAACCCCCTTAAATGGCTAACTACAAAGATTCTTTTGGTCTCATTGATTGTCTGGGATGCTTGGTCCTGCAGTGCTATGACCCTGTTCACTACAGATCTAGAATATGGGTCAACACTTTCTAACTCCATTTACATTAAAGACCTATGATTAAATGCTGGTGGTCTAGAACTCTCATCAGTTAATTCACTCATAAGCAACTCTTCAAAGTAGCATTAGAAATATAAAGATGAAATAGATCTCCCAGCTTTGTAAGGGAGACAGATGAGTAACAGATAAAGTAAAATACAGTGCAATAAATTAGCAATATAAACATACATAAGGTGACATTGAAATCACAAAAGAGAGTGGCAAATTCTGTACAGAAGTATGCAAGTAGACTGAGTAAGCGAGGTGACCATTTGGGCAGGTTATGCAAGAAAAGAGGGAGTTTTTTGAGTGGAGACATTTGTAACTGCACTTGAAGGACTGAAAGAGTTTGCTGTATTCTGAAATGGGGAGAACTCTGAGAAAGATGAGGCTGGGGAGCTGAACATGGTTAGAAGATGATGGAGTCTTTAAGTCAGTTCAAAAGGATTAAATGTATTCTATAATGTGTTGTTCTTTTTTTTTGTTTTTTGTGGTTTTTTTGAGTTGGAGTCTCACTCAGTCGCCCAGACTGGAGTGCAGTGGCCGTTCCCGGCTACCACAGCCTCAACCTGCTGGGCTCTGGCGATCCTTCTGCCTCAGCCTTCCGAGTAGCCAGAATTACAGCCACGGGCTACCACGCCTGGCTGATTTTTGATTTATGGTAGAGATGAGGTCTTGCCAAGTTGCCCAGGCGGGTCTCAAACCCGCAGGCTCAGGCAATCCACTCACCTCAGCCTCCCAAAGCGCAGGATTACAGGCTGATCCACCAAGTCCGGCTCAGTGTTGTTTTTATGCAGAAGAATGCCAAAAAACATTTATTTAATTTGCCCACAAAGAGCAGAAATTTTGGATTCTTAGGCATCAGGTGTTGTTGAGGCTGAAGAAATGAGGTCCTACCTTTACCATGAGATTGGGAAAAGTGATTTTGTTCCTTTATCTCTCTTTCTCACCACTCTTGCTGTTGTCTTGGGTCTCTCACATTGTCTCTGAGCCCAGAGTTTCAACCACCTATGTTTCCAGGTCTACTGGGTATAACCCAAATATACTGGCAAGTTATTTTTTTCATAGAACTCTACATTACCTTAGCTAATCGGCTAAGCATTTTACATTTGAATTAGATTTAGTGTGCTCACCCTCTCAGCTAATGTATTTTGGATTTCATTTTGGACTGTCAGTCGTGGAGCAAGACAGCTGAATGAAGGTAGACATTCCAGGCCTTGTGCCATGCTGCAGGAGGAGGTGCTTCTTGGATGGGAGGACTGCAAGACTTCTTCAATCACAAACAGAGTGAACCTTTTACTCCAATTACCAATAAAGCTAGTCCTAAAAAGGAAATAACGTTAAGGAGGCATATGCACAGAAATGAGGGGGTGGAGTTGCTCTCATGGTGACTTGGTTTAAATTGTTGTCTCTGTCAGAGAATATGTGTTCTACTTGCTTACATGTAGTGCCATGGTAAACTCATATATTAAAAGGAATAATAACCAGTAGGTTTTCTTTTACTAAATGATCAGCTAGGCCAGTTCTCTAAGAATTCCCTCTATAAACTACACTCACTGGTAAACTGAATGCCTGACACCAGAAAGTCAGTTTCTCACACACCTCCATTATCATCAATTTAGTTTTCAAGAGTCAGTGGTATTTGTTTCCAAACTTTTTAATGCCAATTTTGTTTCTAAGAAATTTATGTACTTTAATTAAGTGTTACATAAACCAATGAGATAAAACTACACATTCAGATTGTACATCTTTGAAATTTAAGTTGAATATGTGGAAAAGACTCCATAAAGTTCAGTTTTTAAAAAAAAGTGAAGAAAAGGCAAATAAAAGTCTTTCAAATTAGATGTGTGCAAGACAATTGTAAAGACCGAGAGATAAATTATAAAACACAATAGACACGGTTTGGAGGCAACTGCATTTGTAACAATATCTATGATCCTACCTTCCTTGGGCGGATAAGTTTTGAGTTTTCCCATATCTAGTAACATACCTGCAGGAACCTTCTCCCCCCACCAAAAGAAAAGGCAGAGTAAAGTTTTGTTGGATTAATTATTTCATTCTCCCAAGTCAGCTTGCTTTTGGACATCTTGTACTCTATCACAGTTTTTTATAATCAAAGAACATGAGCCGGGCTCAGTGGCTCAGCCTGTAATCCCACGCCTTGGGAGGCTGAGGTGAGTGGATTGCCTGAGATTGCAGGTTCGAGACCTGCCTGGGCAACTTGGTGAGACCTCATCTCTACAAAAAAAAAAAAAAAAGAAATTAGCCTGGTGTGGTAGCGCGTGCCTGTAGTTCCAGCTACTTGGAAGGCTGAGGCAGAAGGATCGCCGGAGCCCAGCAGGTCGAGGCTGCGGTGGCCGGGAGCGGCCGCTGCACTCCAGTCTGGGCAACAGAGTGAGACTCCAACTCAAAAAAAAAAAAAATTCAAAGAACATGGAAGTTTCAGACTTAAGATTCAAAGAGGTCTTATGATAATAGTGAGTAAAAACATTAGCATCTCAATTATTTTTAAATTATTTGACTTTCATTTAGTGAAATGATCAACAAATTTCATTGATGGGAAAATAGCTAAATATTGCACATACTTTCAGAATATTTGGCATTATCTTATAAATCATAGATGTTGAAGACAGGAAGGATTTCACAGGTTCACCAGGTCATTGGCTTCTGTCCATGAATGCTGGTTCAGCACATCAGAGACTAGATCTTAATTCTGAGAAATTCAGAATTCTTAGGACCTTGTATTATTTGGTCAATGCTCTTCTTTCAGTAGTAATTATTTTTCGGTAGCCCCATAGGGTTGTCTATCTAACATGTTCTCAGTATCTGTTAAGTTTTAGTATTTGTGTTAACATCTAAAACATTTACCTTGTTGGCAATTCCCAGGATCTCTCCTGAAAAGACCTTCCAGGGTTTTATAAGCTGTCCTAGAGTCTAGCCTAAAACTCTTTCCTTATATTCTTTCCCATGTCTGTATTCCTGGCTCACCATTCAATTAGAAAATTACATTGTATTACTCACATCATATCCCCCATAAGACTCAGAGCATTTAAGTAATATATAACATAATTATACTTTTACATCCTATCCTTCATATTATTAAAATGAAGCAGTAGTCCAGGTAATCTGATATGAGTTAATTTTTTTAAACTTTCTATTTCTCCTTGAAATATATTGCTTTTTTTTCTCTCCTCCTTTGGCAGTAGATATACATTCCAAATTATACATTTCTGAGCTTAATATTCAAAAAGTTTTTCTATGTATTCATCAACTGACAGTGGATAAAACCAGTTCCAAGTTTTATAGATTGACAAGAAACCTTATCTGGTTTAACACTCTGTGAAATAAATAAACAAAAACTTTGTTCAATTTTGAATCAAAGTTCAGCATAAAAATGAATTTCTGGGTGCCTTAGTAGAAGGCTGACTATGTGTTCTCCCAGATTCAAAGAACTACTTCTCATCAACCCATCAACTATCCTCCCATGCAGTTTTCTTTTTCTTGAAAAAAAAAAATTGTTTTCATTGACTTTTTGCTGGCCTACCTCTGTTAAGTCTTGATATGAGACTTTCTGTCTTTAGAAGCAGTAAAGCCTACTTTGGAAAAAGTACTGGACTGTATACTCACAATACATGTGCATATCAATTGTATAATTGCTTGCTACAAAAGCCACATGTCTTGAAAATGAAAAGAGGGTAGGGATGGAAATTTCCAATTGTGATTATGTTTTTATTAGCTCCTCATTCCAACTAGTGTGTGAGTAGAGCAGGAGAGGGGACAGGGACTGCATGTGTGTTTAACCAAATATACTGTATTTTTTAAGAGTTCATAACAGTTTAGAAAGCTTGAGATTGGCTTTTTACTTTGCTATTTAATTGATTTTGAAATCTCATAGATGACTGTGGAATCTTGTTGAGATACACAGCACCCTTATATATCATCAGTCTTCATGGGTTACTGATATAATTAGGCTTCGTCTAACTCCAATCATGAGTCTACATAGATCACTGCTGGGATGTTGTCTTGACTGTCTTACCTGATCCTACACTGATGTGCGGCATGTAGAAAACATTTGTCTCTTTCCTGGGCCACAATCTTTTGAAGGGAACTAGATCATGTAGACTGAATCCTTCCTGGCTAGACCTGCCACAGATGAATACTCCTCCTGAACCACTGGGTACAAGGGGGTATGCTAGATTCTTGATGTCTCTTTGGGCTTTACCTGAAGATTGAGCAGCACCACGCCTCTGTTTTCATTTCCCCCAAATTGGGGCCTGGTGGAGAAGACAGAAGGACAGGACACAGGGCTACTTCTCAGAGATCCACTCTATGTTTAAGATCCTATCAACTCTCTGCTTTGTTCATGTCTGTTCTCATATGCTAAGAGGCAGGAAAATGGCTGTTATCTTAAATATGATCATTATATATCATATTTCCCTGGGGCAAATATTTTAGAAGTCCCCTGAACCCAAACTCTTGGAACTTTCAATCTATACTTTTTGTCATGGGTTTGAAAATGTTATTCTGATGTTAAAAAGTCACAGATTGGCTTTCTTTCTGCATTTTTTCTGTATCATGTCTTTGCTAAGGAAATAAAGGCAGAATGCTTAATTGCCTGACTTGGGGTAGTTGAGAGTGAAGGGAAAGCAGGTGGATGAAATGAAGTGAGGATCTAGGCATCAGAAAATACTTCAGAGAAACCATATTCTTTAGGGAAAAGACAACAAATTAAAATTGAATTAAAAACAAAAAATTATTATCCTACTGCATTGACATGAAAAAAAATTGGGACCTACTCTTGAACATTCTGCTATGATATTTTTATTTAACCTAATTTTCAAAACAATCATAAATAAAAACCATGGCATCACATAGATGCTACAAATGCAATTCATTGCACTTGACCATAAGTTGTGCAAACACATAACACAAGGGCTCTAAAAAGTGTCACAGGAACTTTATTTTGGGATCTGATACCTATAAATGAAAACTCACTAATTTCTGAGGTGCTTCTTATTTTCCTCTAACAAAAAAGTTTTTTTTTATAGACAAACTATGAAACACAAACAGAAGTCAAAATGAGTCCTGCAGGATGACAAGCCTCTTTCCATATAGCTTTGAAGCCTCCTGCAATAATATTAGAGGAACTAATGAAAAGGGAAATTGGAAAGCTTGCAAAATGCACCTGGTGAGCTAAAGCACAGTCTCCTTCTCACTCTCTCTCTTATATTATAAAAACTAGCACGCTTAGTTCTCATGCCAAGGGCAGCTCCCCCCACTTATCCTGTTACATTAACATTTGTGCTGGCATTCATTCTCTGCCTGTTCTCTAGGGTTGGGTTGCCACAGTGAAACTTTGAGGTGGTCTTTCCTTGATCAGACTTCCCACCTTCCCCTTGCCCCACTTTCGGCGTCTTTTGGACTGCCCCCTCCTTACCTTATTCCCACATCCAGAGAAGCTAAGTTGGATCTGATACTTTGGTCTAACAAAGTTTGATATTTTCAACTGACCATTTCTTTGGGGGAAAAAAAGTGAAATAAATGAGACAAGGAGGAAGAGAATATTGCAAGCACTCTATTTTTTCAATATGGGTGTTTCTATTTCACTGTAAATTTGAAAACCGCAGTTCTGGCTGTCTTTTTGTCTTGGAGCAGACTATGATAGGTAAAAAACAAGCCCCCGCCTCCCCACCTCCTCCTTTCCTCCCTCTTCTGTAGTCTTCCTGTTCTCCTCCTTCCCACGCTGTTTTTCATTCTAATGACTGGCAATGAGCATGGAACAAGTAGTCACCACCTATGGCGTTTTAAACAAAATCAATGCCTGGCACCTTACAAAGGGAGACAGAGTGTTCAATGTGTTTTATTAGCTCTCAAGGCATTTAGTACAATTCTTCAGGGAGAGATGGCTACGGGGTGTTGGATGGGCAGTGAAGGGCCAGGAAAGCCCTGATTATCTTCTAAGGCACCTCAGACCTTTCAATGACTTTATCTAGGCATGGGAAATTACTCACTGGGTTATTATGGCTTGGATTGAAATGAGTGCCTCTTGTGTCCTATGGTAAAAGAAATGAATAAAAAGGGGGAAGAATAAACCTGCAGTTGTTTTGTATTTCAATCCTGTTGTTTGTATGACTTACTAGCAAAAAAATGACTTACTAGCAGGAAAAAAAAAAAAAAGATAGTGAGGACCGAGTCCAGGGGAAAGAATATAAATATCCCAAGTCAATTCATTTCTCCTCATGTCAGAGTGATACTTCTCCTGTCCCTTTCCTTAATGCCCAGCTATGTAGCAAACAGTCTTACAACTTGGTACATAGAACTCTCCTATTGATGACTTTTGGGCAAATTGCCCTATGATGTCTAAACAATCTTATTCTATCCTTTGTAAACATAATTTTAGATTTCAGCTCTCATTTTTTCTCAGTAGACGATAACCTCTTTGATCATTTAGATAAAAATGGACTCAAAAACAAGTAGATTGTCATTAAAAATCATCCTCTGCCTAGTATAAACTTGCAATAGAGCAAATTATGCCTACAGTGATATTGGCATTTTTTACCCAACGACAGGTTATAAAAACCCCCAAATTTATAAACACTTTAAAGGGAAGTTTTTCAACTTTTAACATTTCATTATTAGACTATTATATTCCTTCCTGAAAACCAGCAAAGGAAAATAATTAATCATTTATTCTGTTGCTTGTTTGTGAATAAATGAAGCTTATTTACACATGGTAGAAGAAAGTGCTTCTTTAATAAAGAACAATGTGAGTTTATAAATGTAGACGGAATGATAGAATGAGAAAATCACCATTGTGCTACCTCTCTCCACAACTAAATCAAACAAAAGTGAAGAAAGGCTGCTAAAGCCATTAGATTAAATGTTGTTAGTAAATAACCATTTTCTTAATGCCAAATGTCATCCTACACATGATTTTCCAGAGGAAAAATGTATCTTTACTATAGAAATATACCATGGTCCCATCGTGATCATATGATAGAACTTAACATTATTAAGAGCAGGATCCTTCAGCATTGTACATTATAAGTACACAGGATCATCTGTGGAATATTTTTTGCCAAAAAATGTTTAACCAGAAGCTAAACAAGCCCTCGGATCTAACACCTAGTCTAATGGAAATATATGGGATAGTCATAGGTTAAGCCTCACAAGAGAACAAGCAGATTAATCTAAAATGTGGGATGTTCTACAAGAAAACTGCTGTGTTATCTTAAAACAAGTCTAAGTCAAGAAAAAAATAAGGTTGGGGCTGTTCTTGTGTAACAGAGTTTAAAAAAATAATGAAATCCAATGTGTGAAGTTTTGGTTGGATTGCTTCACAAAAAAAGTTATAAGCAATATTTTGTTGACTATTTGGAAATTTTGAATATGGATTGATGTTTGATGTTATTAAGGAGATATGGTTAATTGTCTTAAATGTAATAAGAGTCGTGAGATTATGTAGAAAAGTATTCTATTTTTCAGAGCTACAAGAGGATATGTTTAGGAGTGAAATGTCATGTCTGCAAGGAACTTACAAATATTTCAGCAAGTGGGTAATGGGCTATGGCTGTCAGGATATTTTTCTTTCTTTCAATTATTTCAGTGTAAGAAGTTTGGAAGGGGAGAATGGGACAAGGAGAAAATAGTGCTCTCAACAGAAGAAAGTTTCTCCTTCACTAGCTGTGTGGCAGGGCTTTAGTTTGACCTTACCTAAACTCTTTTGGCGACACCACATCTTTGTACTTTCTGTTGCTGTGGTTCTTTTTGAAGTAGATATCCCTGTAATCTACTTAATTTTTTTTTAATCGACATATTTGTCAACCTGACTTTCTAATAAGCATTTCAAAAACAACAAATCCCGAAATGAGCCTCTTTGCTCTGATGGCTTAGGGAGAAATGCCAGGTAGAATCTTCAAGAATATTCCTCAAGATAAAAACCTATCCTCAAAGTCAATTTCCTAGTCATGCCTTTTGTGCTTTAATTCTAAACTGGTATCCCTGGGCTGTACTGCATCACTAAGACTCTCTTAACTTCAGTATATTCATTTACAGGGCAGTGGTTGTGTGGACTGCCCTGCTTACTGTGAGAGATGCTTGAGCATGTGATCTGAAATCTGCCAAACACACACAAATTTTTTTTTAATTTTTAATTTTAAAGATGTGGGGTACAATTCAGGGTTAGGCAACTGTTCATTATGCAGGTACCCTTGTTGATGAGGAACACCCACAAATTTAATGATTAACTAATCAGGTGCCTCTATAAGAATAAGCAGAGCTTCTCATTTTACATGGTCACATTTTTAATACCACATTCATTCTATAAAACCTTGTTTTAAAAGTTTCCTGAAATGTAAAATATATCTTTATGAAATATGTATTACTTTTATTGTTTCTTATTTTTCCTTATGACAATGACAATGTTCAATGTGTTCTAACCCCCTTCGTATTCCTGTAGTGTTCTTATAATGTTCTCTAGAAATGGGAATCATCTGTTTTAGTCCATTTTTTGAGTTAAAGGGCAGAAAGAGATTCACAACTTGCCTAACATCATGGAACACTGTAGTGATAGAGCTGGTCTTAATGCCTCCTGGTTTCTTCTTTTTTGTTCCGGGCTGTGCTGCCTACATTGGATACATCTGTACTAATCGGCTAGTTAATCTTGTAATTTTTCCAAGATCACTGTGATTTCGTCAGGAGCAGGGTGGGGATGTACCATGAGATGCGTTTTAAGGCAGCTGGATTGGATCTCTGGGGCCCTGTTGCCAGAGCCTGTCCCTTTCTTGCTGTGTGGTGTTGTGCAATAGCCTCCTTTTAGCTCCACGCCCAATCACCAGCTGGGCAGGAGGAGGAGTGGGAAGAGGGTGGGGGGTGTGGAATCCAGGCCAAGGGTGTCAAATAACAAAACCAAACCACCCAACCACTGCACCACAGAAAATAACATTTTGGACTTCCTTTAACATAACTGAATGGTATATATCATTTTAAAAGAAGTATTTCAATGAACTCTCTATCAGGCTAATCTTGGTTGGAGTGTGATGGTATTCCTTCCCTTCCTATTGTTTCCAAACTGATTTATTTTTAAAATATATGTTTGTTTGACATTTTTATAAACAAGGCACTTATACAAGCTTTTGTTTATTTGATGTAAATGGAGTTTTTTGCCCATTGTTTATGCTCAGTAAATGTTTCAGGATAATGATGATGATGAAACCAATTTTTTTGAAATATTTTCTTATTCTATGTGATTGTGGTACAAATTTCCAAATTCAGTGTTGCTTGTGAAGTGGATTTCTAAGAACCATATTGCTACAATGACAATATCTGTGACTTGTGATTGAATTATTAGATTGTGGTTGAATTATTATAACAGATACATGTTATTTATTAATCAATCAAAGGACTAATTTAATTTTTGTAAGTATCCTTTTTCCTCATTTTCTATTAATTTCAATGTGTATCATGTTCTTCTCATCCTCTCTGATCAAAAATATTGTATCAAGCAAATAATTATTAAACCATAACAATCTTCCAAGATAAAAATATCCTTTTTTGAAACAATTTATAGTTTTCATAATATGAATTTTCAATTCCATCAGTTTGTTTTATAAAAATTTATAATATTGACTCTTGATAAAGTTAAACACATTTGTATTGAGTAGTTACATCTGGCCACATGCAGTGTCATTTAAACTACAGACTTTATATGATGACTTCAGAATTTAAAGTGTGAGCCAGAATATCTATCATAGTTACAAACAAAGGGCAGGAAAATCTTTATGTGCCTTGGAAATCCCAGTCAAATAATAATAATTTCTTACATTTATCTAGTACTTTTAAAACAAATGTTTTGAGTTTCAGGGTCAGTCTCAGTTTTATATTATTTAATTATTTTCATAACTAAATGAAACTTAATAATTACACCTTTGTAAAATATTAATACAATTAAATTTATAAGCTCAAAAAAAAATCCCTGTTAAATGATGTCTCCACTTTTTGGTCTAGAAAAGCTGATTATCATATTAAAAATTTGTTTGCAAAGCAATTCTAACTCAACTCTTCGGGATAATGAGCCCCCCCTTCCTCTTCAGACTCCTGAATCTTATCCTCCAGTCCCCACAAGCATAGCAGAGAAGGACGTAAGCTCTTTATGCTTTAGATGTATTAGTTCTACTTTAAGATGTTCCAGGATTATTTGAATGGATGCTTGGGGGCACTAAGGCTTTCCTGAGTCCCACTACCCACATTGTGATGAAAATCATGCTTTGCTTAGTATAAGTCTAGCATTGCTAATCTGAGTCTCTAGGTAAGAGGGGCCCCATCTCACCTGTGGATGATTCTCCCAGTCAAACATGGCTCTTTCCCACTGAGCCTGGACAGACCCTTAGAATTCACCTTAGGTCAGTGCTCTTGTCAGTCAATACTGACTGACTGAGGATCACAAGCATGACAAAATTTATTTTCCTCTTCATTGGGAGAGTAAGGACTTGTAAGAATATTTGGCCTAAATTTCTAAATTTCTAACACCTGACTAAGAAAAACTTAATTAGCACCCGAAGAGATTTAGCCATTTTACTGAATATCTTTTTGAATGTCAGAAGAAAAGAGTGACAAAGAATAGCAAAAAGTGAATACAATTCCCCAATGGCAAAGATGGGTTCATTGGACTAGCTTGGAATTTACTATGACACCTGGGCTTTATCTGTGACTCGATATAGGACCAGCAGTAAAAGCAAAATGAAACTGATTATTTGGATCCTAACCCATTAGGATTCTCATTTAACTGGAAAGTTCCTATCATTTGCTTTGAGAAGAATGGGAGAGTCACTGAAAAAAAACACTTGATACCAGGAACTTGATAACAAAACAAGTGGCAATCAGAAATTATATTTTGGGGTTATAACATTTTTTTCTCCAAACCTTTACCCCATCAGTAGTTCTTAACTATCTCTACCTTTAGTTTCTCCAAACTTACCTCGCCTATATCCCACCCTAGCCTTTCTAAGCATAATTTTACCACATTACTTTTATACTCTAACACTTACAAGATCCTAGTTGATAAAATAACAAAGGAT
>CAUYQG010081121.1:0-12022 GCA_963574415.1 Tarsius wallacei | reverse complement strand
ATTGTACTTGCAACCTACTTTCTTAGCTATTGTCACAAACATAATACATTATTATTAACTATAGTCAAAAGGTTGTACAAAAGATCTCTTGAATTTATTCCTTCAGTCTAACTGAAATTGTGTATCCTGTGACCAACATCTCCTCACTCCTACCCCAGTTTCCTTCCCCTGATAACCACCGTGACATTCTCTACTTCTATGAAGTGGACTTCTTTAGATTTTTCATTTAAGAGAGACCATGTGGTATTTGTCATCTGTGCCTGACTTCTTTTTCCTTTACATAATGTCTTTCAGGTTCATCCATGCTGTCAAAAACTATTGGATGTACTTCTTTTTAAAGACTGAATGGTTTTATTTCCTTGTGTACCTTTTTTTGATGGGGTAAAACCAATTAATAAGCATAGAGAAAACCATTTGCAAACTTGGGAATAACAATGTGCTGGACACATCCCACTAATCAACCTCCTAACTAAAGTCCTTCAGTACTTTTTCACTAGCTCATCTCAGGATTTACAAACCCTTCTGCCTTTTATGTCCCTGGAACTGAGTATCCAGACTTTCTATGTGTTTCCTTCCTTATTGCTGGCAATGGTATAGATATAATCATTTTCTGTTGGCTCATCTTTTTCTGTGCTATTTTTTTCTTAACATATCACATGATGTGACATTAGAGAAATATATTCTAAAGAAATATTATAGTTTATCGATATTATATGTACCTCCTGATAATATGCATATTTTAACAAGGAGACTAATTTTTTTAAAACATCTGTATCTAAGTTGTTTCTGGATTTCTTAATTATTTTTCCTGTACTATAAAATGTTATATCTTTTCAGTAAATACCATAAGCTAATATACATACAATGACAGGAAACATTAAATAAAAAAGATGTTTTGTTTTAATTATAGACAGAAAGCATGGTAGACCATAACTAAAAGGGTATGTTCTCAGAGTCTCAATTCTATTAGATTGATCTATGAGGGGGATCCCCTAAAAAACAGAATTTATTCTTATCTGTTTAAACTTCAATTGCCTTCAAAGTACTATCTGATAATATACCTAGCAGGATGTTTTTTCCACTGCCCAAAATATTTTTTGAACTCATCAATTTTGATGAATTTTAATGCTTCTGCTGTTTTTGCTTTACTTTTTCCACATCAGTAAAACATTTCCCTCTGAGAACTTTTTTTATCTGGAGAAACCAAAAAAGTCACGTAGGGCAAGATCCAGTGAATAAGGAGGGTGGGACACTGGAGTCATGCCTTTTTTGGCCAAAATTTGCTGAACACTCAGTGTAGTGTAAGCAGGTGTGTTGTCATGGTGGAGGAACCAGTCACCTGTTTGCCACAACTCGGGACATTTCTTCCACAAATCGTGACTCAACCATCTCAAAATTATGGATAAAAACTTTGGTTGATGGTTTGATCCAGAGGAACAAATTTCGATTGTACTACAAGGGGACTCCCCTCCAAAAGATAATTCTGGGTTTTGGGGGGATTGCCTCATATATGCTATCTATATGTTAGTATCACATTGTCTTGGTTGTTGTAGATTTGTCATAAGTTTTCAAATTGTGAAATGTGAGTCCTCCAGCTTTTTTCTTATATTCTAAGGTTATTTCAGCTCTTTTTTTTTTTTCTATATGAAATTTATAGTCATAGTCCATGAAGATAGCTGGAATTTTGATAGAGATTGAATTAAAACAGTAATCAAGTAGAGAAATATTACCAATTTAACAATATTAAGCTTCATTCTATGAATATGGGGTTTTGCTCAATTTATTCAGTTCTATAATTTATTTTAAGATTTTTTGTAATCTTTGATGTATAAGTTTAACAATTTTGTTAAATATGTACTAAGATATAATCGATTTATTTTGAATATATGTGTTTATTTTCTGTATGCCATTACGACAATTTTCACAGACTTTAAATGTTTGTATTGTTTAATATTTTTTACCAATTGTAATTGTTTCACTAGGATCAGAATGTTGTCACTCTTTTGTTTTATTTACTTTAGTTATATTCTATACATGGACAATCTCAAAAGTTAGCAGGTACACTAACTATGCACAAATGAGTTTCTTGTGATTTATACCCTTTTTATTAACCACACCTCAAACCTATCTCTTCAGCACAGTACGACACAAAGACCAATTTCTGTTTTACATCTGTGCCCTTTTCTGTAAACTGAAAATTCCAGAAATATGACTTCAAAGATTTGGCTAATCAAATTCAGTCTTTTAAAATCGTTTTCCATACAATTTCCCTTCTCTTCCTCCTGTTCTTTTTCATTGTCTTTTTCAATTTCAAAACATTTCCAAATTTTCATAGTAGTTTCAAGAGTGATATAAATGGCTTATCTTCTTGAATCACCTGAATATACTTGTCCAACATGATGTCTTATTATTCCCTGTAACAAACGAGGACATTCTCCTATGCAATCACAATATCCTTTCACCATAGTTTTGAACTTCAAGTTACTTTGAACTTTCAAAACTCCATGGGTAAGATTTGTACTAATCTGCTCTTTAATCCTTAATCCTTCATTTATGGCTAAGAAAGATGATAAAAAATAGAACTAAAAATTTAGAAACAGGTATCATGGAGAATAATGAGAAATATAATTCTTTGTAGAGACAGAGAGTTGGTATAATTGCATAATCAAAGAACTTTCCAAATGAGAGCCTCAATTGGAAAGAAGCCTAATTTCCAAATTGAGAACATAAACTTGTTTTTGTATGACCAAAGCCTACTTACAGACCTTCTGTGGATACTAGTACACACAAATCAGAAATTCTAGATTTGATTATAAAGGCCATGTCTGGTTTAGATGTTGTGTTACCTCTCATAGGACAGGATAATGTACTGTACAGGGATAAAGAACAAAATATATATTTTGATAGGAAGGGTGGATGGTGTTTTAGAAAATGATATTCTGCAAACATACCATCTGTTTTCTTACTGTTAGTCAACTCCTTTTCACTTAAAAACCAAAGTAAATAGCTATGAGTTTAAGTGATATGTTACTTTCAGGTGGAAGCATGAAGGGATTTCTTCTCAAAGATTTTTTCCTTACTTTCATGATTGAAAAGATTTTGTGTTCTAGGTGATACTACTATAAGATTATGGAATATTAGTCAGTCTGAGTATATTAGTTTTTGTTTTTAACGTTGTGTAGCAAATTCCCGCAAACTTAATGGCTTATAACAACAAACATTTATTACTTATTTAACTCTCATAGCATCCCTGTGTCAGAAATTTTCATAGATAGTACCTAAGTTTTTACTCAGGGTATCATAAGCCTACATTAAATTTTGTCAAACTCTTCTTCTGCATCTATTGAGATGGTTATGTGAATTTTATTATTTATTTCTGCTTATGTAGTAAATTACTATATTTGATTTTCATATTTTGAGCCTTCTTTGAACCATAGGAATAAATCACCAAGATAAATAAATGACAGTAGTGTATGTTCCTTTCAATGTACTGCTAGATTTGGTTTATTAGTATCTTGTTGAAGATTTTTGGATCTACTAATTTGAGATATTGGCCTACAGGTTTTTTTGTTTGTTTGTTTGTCTTGCTTTGTTGTCTTTGAATTTGGTGTCAGGAACATGCTGAACTCCTAAAATACATTTGAATTTTTAAAAGAATTTGAGAAGAATCAGCATGAATTCTCTTTAAATATTTGGTAGAATTTACTAATAAGACTATAAGGTTCTAAATTTTTCTCTGTTGAAGGATTTTTGATTAAGTCTCCATACTAGTTTTATGTTGATATAAAGTATTGTATTTTTTTTCAAGATTTGGTAGCAAACTACAACTTCCATGCAATACTTACCAAAATATCAATGATATTTGTTTAAAAAAAGGAAAAATATTGAAATTCATATAGAATGACAGACCAGATAATCAAATCAATATAGAAAAATAAAAACAAAGCTAGAGTCATCACATCTTCTTTTTTTCAAAATATAGTATAAGCTATAACGTTCAAAACAGTATGGTACTAACATAAAGGCAGACATATTATCAAGTGGAACAGCATAATGGGCCCAGAAATAAATCCATACACACACAGTCAACTAATTTTTTGACAAAGATTCGAAGGGTGTAAAGGGCAGTTATTTCAATAAATAACTTGGTAAAATAGAAAACATGCAAAAAATACATATATATTGAATTATTTTTTACACAATACACCAAAATCAACTCAAAATTTAAAAAAGACTTAATGAAATACCTGAAGTTGTGTAAAACTCCAGATTAGCACATAAGGGAAAATCTTCTTAACATTTGTGTTAGCAAAATTTTCTGCTCAGAAAAAAATAAATAAATGAAAATCACCAAAATGCAAACTATGGAACAGGAGGAAATATTTGCAAATCATAAATTTGATAACAAGCTAAAATCCAAAATATATTTTAAAAACACCTACAACTCAGTCGCAAAATAAAAAATGTGATTTTAAATTAGGCAAATAATTTGATTGGACATTTCTCCAAAGACGTTTAAATGTCCAACAGATATGTAAAGTGATACTCAACATCCCTGATCATCAGGGAAATGTAAAGTAAAGCCACGGTGTTTTATAACTTCAAGGTTATCAGAATGGTTATTATAAACAACAATAAAAAAAGGCAGTAAACATTGGCGAGAATGTGGAAAAACTGCTGCTCTTATAAGCTGCTAGTAGGAATACCAAATGGCGCAGCCACCACAAAAGATAATATTAAAGTTCCTCAAAAAATTAAAAATGAAGCTACCATATGATAGAATAGATACAGCAATCTCCCTTCCCTTATATATATTTATCCCAAAGTATTGAAATCAAGTTCTCAAAGTGATATTAGACTCCCATTTTTATTGCAGCACTATTTACAATAGCCGAAATGTGGAAATAGCCTAAATGTCCACCAAAAGATGAATGTATGAAGAAAATGTTGATATACATGCATTGGGATACTATTCAGCTTTGAAACAGAAGGAAATCTGACACATGACAACATGGATAAACCTTGAGGATATTATACCAATATTGTAGGAATTTTCAACTGCACTGTAAGCATAGATCCTCGAGTTCTTGTCTCACAACCAGAAAAATTAAGGAATGTGGATGCTGAAAGATAAGTGAAAGAGAAGTTTATTAAGCAATAGAAAGCTCTCAAGAAGAGGGGGAGCCCAAATGGGTTACAAGCAGTTGAGGAGTTCTCTGGGTTTTTCTCCTTTCCTTGGGACATTTTTTTCCATTTGCATCTTATACTCCTCTCAACTTCCTAGCAGTTTGCAGGTCCTACCCTCTACTGCGCATGTGTGCCCTTGTCCAAAGTTACTCCATCTTGATTATTACCCATAAGTACCACAGAAAAGCCCACTCAGAGGGTTAAAATCTCAATGCTAATGTCAAGCTAATGTTATAGTAAGCTTAGGTCAAATTAGGATACTTAGTTAAGCTATTGTGCCTGCATCCAAATGGCAAAAAAACCCTTTGAACAAAACATTCTGGCTTTAGAAGTTGTTCTTAACTACATTAATCCCATTTTCAATTGCTAGTTATATAACAGGGCAGTGCAGTGGTGTTTCCACGGGTGTTAATTCTCCTAGAGACTCACCCTTATCTGCCTAGCAGGCTTCTGATTACCTACTCTCTCACTAAGTGAAATAAGCCAGTCGCAGAAAAATAAATACTGCATTATTCCTTTTATATAAAGTATTTACAATTGTCAGATTTAAAAACTCAAAGACCAAAATGGTGGTTGCCAGCCATTGGAAGAAGGGGAAGAGGAGGAATTACCAATCAATGGGTATAAAGTTTCAGTTAAGTAAGATGAATACTTTCTTGAAATCTGTTGAACAACAATGTTGACCTACAGTCAACAATATTGAATCATACTATCAAATATTTGTTAAGAGGATAGATCTCATGATAAGCATTCTTTCCACAATTAAAACGATAGAGTTGATATAGTGATGGATGATTTTAAGAAAGCATAGGTGATATTCTGTTTTAGATTGAGTGCTTGTCAGGAAGAAGGGGAATTTCTTGAAGGCGAACATATATCTTTTATTTTAACTAAGAATAAAGCAGACTAGAACTGTCTTTGGTATATAAAATTACGTTAGCCACGAAAGCATTTTTTTTTTTTTTTTTGAGTTGGAGTCTCACTCTGTCGCCCAGACTGGAGTGCAGTGGCCGCTCCCGGCCACCGCAGCCTCGCCATGCTGGACTCCGGCGATCCTTCCGCCTCAGCCTTCCAAGTAGCCAGAATTACAGGCACGCACTACCACGCCTGGCTAATTTTTGTTTTATTGTAGAGACGAGGTCTAGCCAAGTTGCCCAGGCTGGTCTCGAATCCATGGGCTCAGACAATCCACTCGCCTTGGCCTCCCAAAGTGCTGGGATTCAGGCTGAGCTACCGAGCCCGGCCATGGTATCTTGTTTTTGATGAGGCTGGCTTATGGCAGCTAATGTCTTCCAGAGCATTTGCTTTTAATGAAATTCAATGCCTGCAATGTGGCCTGGAAACATGAAATATCGTTTTGTCATGTATAGTAATGTAAGAGCAATAAATAATTGATTCTGTATTCAACTATGTTTTCAGACTTGATGCTCTTTGTTTAGAAAGAATGTCTGTTGTTTTAGCCTGGTAAAGGCTAGCTGTCAGGGTGTTATGGGGACGGGTGAGTGTGACTGGAACGCTGTGGCAGTTTGGACAGAGTTTGCTTATGGAGCTTTTTTGTGAAAGTTGACTCACGTGAGGTGTCACCTGCCGCAGAGATGTTGGTGCACACCATGAGGGCAATGAGACCTTAGAAAACCAGACCTGTCTTCAACCTTCCCACCTGACAGCAGTGACCCAGGGAAAGTCATCTATCCCTAGGACCAAGGATACCCTCCTTCCTCTTACCTCAGCCAATCTGACCATCAAACCCAGCTAAGGTCTAAGCCCTCTATGAAGCCTTCCATAAGCCAGGCCTGTACATATATCCTTTTCTTTTCCAAAAGCACAGCGTGTACAGTCTGACTCACTACATGACAACTAGTCAGACGGTTTTGAAGTTTTTCTTCAGTTATGTTTAAGAGGAAGGGTACAAAGAAGAATGATTTGAAAGTGAAAATTAGAAATGACATGTAACATGAGTTTTGTTATTCAGTTTACAATTGTTTTTCCAACACATTGGACATAACCTCAGTAAAGGCGGGGACCATGCCTTGTATTTATTTATATCTGCCATAGTGTCTTGCACAGAGCAAGTGCTCAATAAACATTAGCTCATTTGGCACAGCTTTTGCTCTCACATCTCTCCTCAGGAATGAGACATGAATAGCAACTTATTGGATCATTCAAAGGCTCTTTTATTGTAGGGTTTGTTGATTATTCTGTGACTTGGCAACTAAAATGTCAGAGTAGGTAAGAGACCCTCTGGAGTCTCAGATGCAGCCCCTTCCACCAAGTCCTTTTTCACTTGGTGATGTTAGACGCCTTCCTCCTCTGCTTAGTTCTACCAACTCTAATTGGTTCACCATGCCTTTGCCTGTACACAAAACGGCCCCTGCAGCAGCTGTTAGTCTCTGAGCATATTTTTGTCCTGTTCCCCAGAGTCTCCCATAGACGGAGACATATCCTCTTCTAACTCCCTGTTGGTGTGTCTGGTCTCCGTTCCAGGTACACATTAGAAACAGAACTTTGTGGCCAGGCTGGGCGGCTCAGCCTGTAATCCCAACACTTTGGGAGGTGGAGGCAAGTGGATTGCCTGAGCCCGTGGGTTCGAGACCAGCCTGGGCAACTTGGCAAGGCCTCGTCTCTACAATAAATTAGCCAGGCACGTAGCACACGCCTGTAGTTCCGGCTACTTGGAAGACTGAGGTGGAAGGCTTGCTGGAACCCAGCAAGCTGATGCTGGGGTGGCCGTGAGTGTGCCACTGCACTCCAGCCTGGGTGACAGAGTGAGACTCCAACTCAAAAAAACCAAAAAGCAAAACAAAAAAAGAAACAGAACTTTGTAAAATGCTGGTGCCCAGGCTTCCAAGGCAAGTTAGATTCCACTGGCTTACAGAGGGGCACAAGAATTCAATGTTTTTAAAAATTCTCTTGGGTAATTCCGTGCAGTCAGAATTGAGAACGTTCCATTTTCTGTTTTATAATGTGCTCAGCTAAGAAGTTCCTATTTTGTCTTTCTCTTCCAATTTAGGCCAAAATCCTGGCTTTAGGTTTAACTATTTAAAATTAATATATTCAAGCACAGACACTTAGAAAAAGGAAGCAGACAGTGACATAGACTATCTAAAATAAAACCAAATATAATTCTATAAATACAATGTAGAGGAGTGTTGTGCTCTGCCCTACTTCCATTCCCTTATGGAGATAACGAGAATCCTCAGATATGTTAAAGGTTCCAGGGCCAGGGATTCCCCACATGAGTTTAAGAGCTGCTTAGTTAATATGTGAATTATATTGTAAGTTGGTATGAAACCCAAAGCTCTGGTAAAACAAGATCTTGATAATCTCTCCCATTGTTCCCTCTTCCTAAGCTTTTCTGCCAACCTCTAATGCTGGAGAAATTAAGGAGTCAAGAATGTGATTTGCTTTGAGGGGAGGATTGCCTTGAATAGAAATTAGAACACATGACTTCCACTCAGATGTGCTGCCCAGTAGAAGAAGTTGCCAATGATTATAGCAAACTGGGTTTGCTGCCCACTCTGCACTGTGTCCAGGATTTTAGATGTAAATTACTACTGAGTACAATAGCATGGGACATTTCTCAGCCCATCACTATGTTTTGTATAGTACATCAAGTGTCTAGGGTCTATGTGAATGGCTAATAAATATATGTGTGTAATAGGTTTAGCTAAAATAAATGATTCACATTAAGACAGAACGCCCTCCTCCACCCATTCAAAATTGTTTTATTTCCTTGTATTCCACCCATTGAATCCCTAATATTTCTTTTGGTAATCAATGGAAATGATGATGGCATAAAATCTACATGTCTAACATCTAATTTATCAGGAAAAATGAGCTGGTCTCAATACATAATTAGTTTATAAAATGTGTTTTTGAACACATTTAAAGAATGAGAGTTTTTATCTGCCAATTTCCTGAATAGGCCTTTATGTGTGTTTAGGGAACTTTGAGGACCATTGTAAAAGAACTTGTAACCAATTGAAGGATGATCCTTGGAAGATTAGTATAAACCATCGACCCCAAATTGTTTTGAAACCATGTCATCTTCCCAAAAACATATTCTGTGTGAGCTCAGAACAGCCATTTCTCTATTTCTGTTTCACCTTCCTTGCTTTATGTTTCTTCTTTCAGAGTGTTAACAGTGTTTCCTAGGTTTAGGTTTTGTTACCTTCCTAAGGGTTCAGAAATGTGTAATTGAAAAATCAAACAGATTTGGCAAATCAGAAAGCCAGAGTGAGGGACAGAATACACAGATGTGTGATTCTTGAGAGACCCCCAACCATGCTGCCTTCTCTTTAATTTGCAGACCCATTATGTAGGTTTATTTTCTTTGTTCTCTTTTTCCCATTAACTAAGCTTGTCAGAGTTGACCGGCAGCGTTTAATAGCTCTTTGGAGATGAAGTCGAATACAGTGACACAGCAGTATCACTACTGTTAAGCATGAAATTTTGTTCTTTTAGAATTGTTATTAAGATTGGGTAAATGCCCAGGTAACAGATTTTTTTTCCCCCCAGAACAGAATGAAGGACTTTCTTCCTATCTTGAAAATTAACAGAGAAGATCAATAGAATAAAAAACTGCAAAAACATGTTGATCTCCTGCTGCCACCGGAAGGTCACAGGAACATCTAGAGAGTAGATGGAAAACAGGAGCCAAGTTTGTGACAGCGATTAGCAGCAGCTTGAGTGTTTTGAGCTACTAATCAATTGACAGAAGGAAGAGGGAGAATTGCAGGAATAGGAAGAAGAGAAATCTCTGTCTCCATTTTGCTCTCCTAAAGAAAACTCTGTTTGGACACAGTGGCTCATGCCTGTAATCCTAGTACTTTGGGAGGCTGAGAATAGAGGATCGCTTGAGCCCAGGAGTTTAAGACCAGCCTAGGCAACATAGTGAGAACTCATCTCTACAAAAAATAAAAATAAATAAATAAAATAAAAATTAGCTGGACCTGTAGTCCCAGCTACTTAGGAGGGTGAGGTGGAAGGATCTCCTGAGTCCAGGAGATCAAGGCTGCAGTGAGCCGTGATCATGCTACTGCACTCCAGCCTGGGCAACAGAGTAAGACCTCCCATCATTTTTAAACCCTTGAATAAAAAGCTAGACGGTACTCTTCATTAGATACCATAATTTATAAGGTTACAAATGGGTTGGAAATCATTCCTTCAGCATCTTGTAGGGTAATGGCAATTGACTTCTCCTCCTCAACTATTCCAAAGAAATCCAGGGATATTTATTGCAATGGGCAAAAACCTTCTTGGCCTGCATTAATAGATGATCAGGGCCACGTGTGATATAACTTCAGGGGACAACATTTGTGTAGGTTACTTATTATTTTAGCATAGCAGGTATAACTCTTGGACCACAAATAGACATATCCATTTACTTTCTACAACTTGACATAATTTCTCATTCTGGGCTTCCCATCATTCCTGTTTGGAGGAAAGTTTATCCTCAGCCTTTCTTGGAAGCCTACCCCATCCCTCAAATGTGTCATTGTTCTGGGATTTTGCACACCACCAAGGGGACACCGGGGGAAACCAGGTTTGAGCCATCTTCAGAGGATGAAGTTGAAGTGAGAGGCCCCCAGCAGCATGAGACAGTGGGTCACCGTGAGAAGGCAGGAGCTGAGGAGCATGGTAGAATGTCATTTGGAAGGTGTCTCACTAGGGAATCGTGCAGGCTAGAGTTTCCTGCTAGAAGGTATTTAAATATCTGCAAATAGAACCCAGGAGAGAGAGTCTGCATTAATGACCATTGAGACAGAACCACAACTGTGCAAGCTGAATACATAGGCCTTTGCTCTGGGGTAGGGAGCAGAGGAGTGTCGGGAGCTGGAGTTTATTTTATTTTTATTTTTATTTTTTTTGAGTGAGAGTCTCACTCCATCGCCCCAGCTAGAGTGCAGTGGCATGCTCATGGCCACCCCAGCGTCGACCTTCTGGGCTCTGGCCATCCTTCTGCCTCAGCCTTCCAAGTAGCCGGAACTACAGGCACGCACTGCCACACCCGGCTGATTTTTTATTTTATTGTGGAGACGAGGTCTTGCCAAGTTGCCCAGGCTGGTCTCAAACCCGCGGGCTCAGGCAATCCACTCGTCTTGGCCTCCCAAAGTGCTGGGATTATAGGCTGAGCCACCGAGCCAGGCTAGGAGCTGGAGTTTAGAAGACAGCTGGTACCAAACAAAGCCAAGATCAGCCCTCCGTTGAGCGACAGGAAGAAGTTTTAGTCTAAATAGGAAATTTAAGTTAGTCTTATATCCACCTCAAGATGAGACTGTAGAAATGCTAGGGGACCCCCCTGAGATGCTGCCGAGGGGTAGGGAGGGTACACCCAGCAGAACATGGGTGAAGAGAATGGTTTCTTGATTGCATACCAAAGAAAGTGTTGTCTCGTTCACACGCTCTGTCCCTTCCAGCCCGGCTGCCCTCTGAGGCTTCTGTGTCCTCCTTCCTCTCCAGTCACAGCCATTTCCTGAAGCCACTCTGTGCTGGGCTCTTGCCTCCCTGAAGGCTGTATGAGACTCCTCCCTGCTCCAGGATCTCCCTTCCTGGGAAAGGCCCTTTCTTCCTTCTACTTTTTTCAAGCTCCACGCGTTCCTGCAAATATTTTCTCTCTTGTGCATCCTCTATAAACAGTGGAAGTTCTTCTAGGGGCTTAGTTTTATTTTTGGAAGCAAAAGCCAAAAAGGTTAGCGGCTACTTCATCTCCTACACCTTAAGTAGTGAAACACAGAGCTGGCTATTAGCCTGAATACAGAAAGGGCAAAAGGGAAATATAGGTGAGAAAAATAAATTATATATCCAAACATTATCCACTTCCACTTTGGTTTCT
>CAUYQG010081120.1:0-12889 GCA_963574415.1 Tarsius wallacei | reverse complement strand
ATAATCCTGATCCTTAGGCTAATGTGTGTGTTTGTGCCTCAGTTTTTTTTTTTTTGTGTTGGTTTTTGTTTTTTTTTTTTTTGGGTTGGGGTCTCAAGATGTCGCCCCGACTGGCGTGCAGTGGCCGCTCCCGGCCACCGCAGCCTCAACCTGCTGGGCTCCGGCGATCCTTCTGCCTCAGCCTTCCGAGTAGCCGGAATTACAGGCACGCGCTACCATGCCCGGCTGATTTTTTTTTGATTTATTGCAGAGATGAGGTCTCGCCTGCCCAGGCGGGTCTCGAACCCGCGGGCTCAGGCAATCCACTCACCTCAGCCTCCCAAAGGCGCGGGATTACAGGCTGAGCCACCGAGCCCGGCTTTGTGCCTCAGTTTTTAACAAAAAAAAATTAAATTTTTTTTTTAAATTTAAAAATAGAAGAAAGCATATAGAAAAAGGATACAAAGAAACAAAATATTTTTGTACAGCTGTACAACGTGTTTGTATTTTACACCAAATGTTATGAGAGAGTCAAAAAGTTTTTAAAAATTAAAAAGTTTATAAATTAAAATCATTACAGTAAGCAATGGTTAATTTATTATTGAAAAAAGATGATTACTTAAACCCAGGAGTTCAAGGACAGCCTGGGCAATATAGGGAGACCTCATCTCCACAAAAAATTAGCCAGGCCTGACGGCACACACCTGCAGTCCCAATTACTTGGAAGGCTGAGGTGGAAGGACCATCTGAGCCCAGGAGGTCAAGGCTATGGTGAGCCCTGGATGACAGAGTGAGAGCCCAACTCAAAAACAAAAACAAAAAAATTATCACTAAAGGCAAAGAGTTCACACAAATAAAAAAGAAAAACATTGTGTCCCCAGAATGTAAACAATTTACAAGATGTGCAACCACACTGATAATCAAAGAAATTCAAATTTAAGTAAGAGAAATTTTGCTTTATCAAATCAGCAAAGATTATAAAATGAAAATACTAAATGTTGGCTTATGCCCTCCTGGTGGGATTGAAACCTGGTTATAGCCTTCCTTTCTAAAAAAATAAATTTAGTGTAGCCCATGTGTACAGTGTTTATTAAGACTACAGTGGCATTCAGTATTATCCTAGGCCTTCACATTCACTCACCACTCGCTTCCTGACTCACCCAGAGCAACTTCCAGTCCTGCAGGTTCCAGTCACAGGAAATTCCTTATACAAGAATACCATTTTAAATCTTTTATGCTGTACCTTTTCTACGTTTAGACACATGAATATTTACCATGTGTTACAATAACATGCTATACAGGTTTATAGCCTAGAAGCAATAGGCTATTCCATAGAGCCAAGGTGTGTAGTAGGCCACACCACCGAGGCTTGTGTAGGTACACTGTATGATGTTCACACAATGACACAATTGCCTAACAACTCACAGTGCATTTCTCAGAACATAACCCCATTGTGAGGCAATACATGACTACAAAAGGAAAAGGAACACTTTAAATATTCTCTTCTCATCTAATCCTTAATCTCCCTCAACAATAGTGCCTTAATATTGTTTCCTTAGAAGGAAAGCCACATTTAGGGAAAGAGGGAATTATATCTCCTATAGAGGAGCTATGTCACTGGCACATTTCATTTATGTGATTTCAACTCTTCATACTATACTACAGTAATTGTGACTCTACTATCGGTATCACTGTAGCAGTAAAATTACTATTAAACTAAGTTTTGTATAAATATATATATATTACTTACACAAAAATTATTCTTACACACTGCTACTATATACATTATAAATGTGTACATATGTGTTTAGAGAGAATTTATACAAGTTGAAGGGGGTAAATGAAGGTTTTTTTAGGAATAATTATGATGCTAGAAATTCTTCCTTTACCATTGTCTTAAGATCCCATTCTTTTGTGAGATGCTACTCTACTACATAATACTACACAATAACATTTCTAAGAGGAAACAACACTTTTTCTAGATTGGGAAAATTATAAGCTTCATTCTCCCTTCCCTTGGATTTCTTATTTAAAATATGAGATATTTTAATATAATTTTTAAAAATCCTACTAACATTTCACGTGCTATATCTTTAGTATTAAGATGATCATACATGATAATGACAATCATACATTTAGGCAATATATTTTGAAAATAAATCTCTAGAAGCCTAATTAGAATTTAAAATTCACTGCAAAAAGCAGTTTCTAAAAGTAATCTTGTTTAAAAACCATGCTTTTCTATCAGAAAACAGGTACATATGCAATAATAGAAGAACTCCAATAATAAATAAATTAAAGTTAAAGGAAAAGAGAGAAAAACGAGTGTGGTATCTAGATTAAAACAAATACAGCCAGTTAGCATAACCTACTATAATCTACAAATAATAATTTTGTTGCTGAAGAAGTATTACAGGCTGGGCTCGGTGGCTCAGCCTGTAATCCCGCGCCTTAGGAGGCCGAGGTGAGTGAATTGCCTGAGCCTGCGGGTTCGAGACCCGCCTGGGCAACTTGGCAAGACCTCATCTCTACAATAAATCAAAAAATTAGCCGGGCGTGGTAGCGCGCGCCTGTAGTTCCAGCTGCTTGGAAGGCAAGAGGCGGAAGGATCGCCGGAGCCCAGCAGGTCGAGGCTGTGGTGGCCGGGAGCGGCCACTGTACTCCAGTCTGGGTGACAGAGTGAGACTTCAACTCAAAAAAAAAAAAAAAAAAGAAGTAGTATTACATAGTGATAAAGGCAAAAACTTCAGAGCTACCTTACCTGCATTTGGATCCTGTCTCTGTCACTTATTTGGGCAAATGAAATGCCCCCTCTGTACCTCAGTTTCCTTGTCTGTGAAATGGGGGTTACAAAAGCACCTACTTCTTTAGGGTTATATGAGGAGGCTCAGCTGAGTTTTTTTGTTGTTGAAATATGTGGGGTACAATTCAGGGTTTGTTTGGTTTTTTTTAGTCACAGTCTGACTCTGTCACCCAGGTTGGAATGTAGTGACATGATCACAGCTCACCACAGCCTCAAACTCCTGGGCTCAGGCGATCCTTCTGCCTTAGCCTCCTGAATAGCTGAGATTACAAGCATGCACCACCATCTCCAGCTAATTTTTTTATTTTTTGAAGAGACAAGGTCTTGCTATGAAGCCCAGATTGGTCTCAAACTCCTAGGCTCAAGTAATCCTTCTCCCTCAGCCTCCCAAAGTGCTGTAATTACAGGCGTGAACTACCACACCTGACCCAGATGACCTAATATTTGTGAAGCACTTAGACCTGTGCTTGGCACATAGTGAGTATTACATAATGTTTTCTTGAATTAATAATTATTGCTACTATTATATACAAAGAAGAACAAGTCCCAAATACATTTCTTAATACACACATATTTTTACTATTAAAAAATATGCAAGGTCAGACGTGGTGGCTCATGCCTATAATGCCAGCACTTTGGAAGGTCAAGGTGAGAGGACTGCCTGAGCCCACAGGTTTGAGACCAGCCTGAGCAACTTGGCGAGACCTTATCTCTACAATAAATCAAAAAATTAACCAGGAGTGGTGGCTTGTGCCTGTAGTTCCAGTTACTTGGAAGGCTGAGGCGGAAGATCACCTGAACCCAGCAGGTCAAGTGAGTGAGACCCTATCTCTACTAAAATAAATTAGCCAGGTGTGGTAGCCGTGAGCATGCCACTGTACTCCAGCCTGGGCAACAGAGTGAGAGACTCCAACTCAAAAAAAAAAAGAAAAAAAAGAAGCTAGTGTGTTCATTTTTTTCCTGAAAATGTCCTATCTTTATTAATAATTCAGCATTCTAATTATATATCTGAATTTAAAATTATAGTCCACAATCTGTTAGAAAAAGCAGCCAACTTATGTATTTTAGTCTTAGAATATAGAGACAGTAGCATTAGGCCTGCAGTAAAAGAACACTTTAAGATTAACTCAAATATCATTAATAAGCAAACTACAGTCCCATTATTAAAAAATGAAGTTCCTTCGAAATACCTATGTTAGAACTCTTCTCTACCTCCAAACAATAAAAGATCAAAAGAAATAATACTATAAAATAACTGCTCTTTTAAAAAAAGAAATCTCAGACTGTAATCCCAGCACTTTGGGAGGCCAAGGTGGGAGGATCACTTGAGACCAGAAGTTCAAGACCAGCATAGGAAAGAGTGAGACCCTATCTCTACTAAAAACTGAAAAATAAAGTAGCCAGGTGTGGTGGCATGCTCCTATAGTCCCAGCTACTTGGGAGACTGAAGCAGGAGGATCACTTAAGCCCAGGTCAAGGCTATAGTGAGCCATGACTGCAACACTGTACTCCAGCCTGGGCAACAGAGCAAGACCCTGTCCCTCAAATAAATAAATAAAAATAAATAAAATAAATAAAAAATAATATTTCTTTAGAGGTGATCTATATATGGAATTTGAAAAAAAATCAGATCAACAATGCTCACTGGATATCCCCAGGATTCAGAACAGAGCTTTCAAGAAGCTGGTGACACTTTTCAAAAGAGAAAATAACATGACATTGGGAATATGGTAAAATCTCTTTTTTACTTTTTTAATATATTTTATTTTAAAGATGCAGGGTACAATTAAGGATTAGGTATACAAGTGGGCACATGTATGGCAAAATCTTTACAAAACATTGAAATGTGTACACATCAATCCTTTCCACTCAACTGTAGCTGCTCTGAATGGAGACAGGTTGTTCATCTTTGTGCCTTACTTAAAATAGTACCTGAATAAATGTCTGCCAAATAAAAATGATTGTTAAAACAATATAAGACTAAAAATAATAATAAACAGAGGTTTTTAGTTGTTTTGTTTTTTACCTGTGGAATGATGCCAGCCTGGCTTTCTTCTTGTTTACCCATCATTGTATAAGATTTCCCAGCACCGGTCTGCCCATAGGCAAAAATACAGACATTATAGCCCTCAAAGGCATGTAAGAGCATTTCCTTTCCAATGTCATTGTACACACGGTTTTGAGATGCAAAACAGGGATCTTCAGGCTGTAAAGATTAGAAGGAGAAATAAATGGCTTTTCATTCATATTTTTCCTACATGTATTTGATTGCTGCCATAATAAACAAAAGTGTCTGGAATCAGAACAGTCACCTAAAATATACTATATATTTTTTAACTCCCTTACACAGTTTTTTTCATTAAACACATGCAGACAAACACAAACATACATACTATTAAACACTCACAAACATACATACTATTAGAGTAATTCACAGCAGCCATACATAAAATTATCTGGCATGATTACATTTCTTTTCTTTCTTTCTTTCCTTTTTTTTTTTTTAAAGTTGAAGTCTCATTCTTTTGCCCAGGCTAGAGTGCAGGCACAATCATGGCCACCACAGCTTCAACCTGCTGGGCTCAGGTGATCCTTCCACCTCAGCCTTCCAAGTAGCTGGAACCATAGGTGCGCACTACCACGTCCAGCTAATTTTTTTATTTATTGTAGAGACGAGGTCTCACCATGTTGCCCAGGCTAGTCTTGAACCCCTGGGCTCAGGCAATACTTTCACCTCGGCCTCCCAAAGTGCTGGGATTATAGACGTGAGCCACCACACCCAGCCTTTTCTATAACCTTAAAAGTATCACTCTTTCATTCATAGGGAGCTCTAAGAAGATTTTCTTAAGTGAAAAGTGGGAATAACAGATCCAAGGTCAAGTCCACTTATAAAAATACCTCTTTGAACTCACTCCAGCTAGTGCAGCTATTTCTCAATAAATACAGCTTGCAGTGAGGAATCTCTTTCTCAGGCCCCTTCCTTGACAATCAGGCTTTGGCAGTAGTTTAAAACATCTCCTAATTCCCAACACAAAACAAGAAAAACAAAACTAAAAACATAACAAAGAGATGAAAGATGCTGAAGTAATCTCTAGGAACAATCCCTAGAAGCAGCAGGATTTGGGGGTTCCACACTGAGTAAAGGGTACCTTGAAGGGCCCTACTATCCACTCTTCTAGATATTGGTAATCTTTTGCTTTCCTGTGGACCTATAGGCTCTTTCAAAATGTTCAAAATCTGCACTGTTCTACTACAATTTAAAAAAACAAATTATTTCACTGTGGCCATTCCAATCTTGCCAGTCGTTCACTCAAAATTCAACTTAAAATTACTAATACACTAAGCAATCTTTAATTTGGCACTTCCTAAGATCCATAAGCACAATAACGTTCATAATGAGAATCCTAAGATACTATGAATAAATCCTCAAAGGATTATTCAGTATAAATTAAGTGTAGCTCAGCTTTAGTATAAATTTGGTGTAAACGAAACCAGTTTTATATGTATGTATGTGAGTGCATAAACTTTCTATCAACCATAATACTTCATTAAGAAAAATACTTTATTCTTCAGATAGTACTCACTACATCAAAACATGAATTCATGCTACAGCACACTTAAAAAGCAAGACGTGGACCTCTCTGGCTGAGAGAAAAGACCTAAGAACACGGAGAGGGAAGGCATGAGCTGGCAGCACACTGCAGTAGGAGGGCACTCACCGAGGTGTGAGACCAATAGGAGTAGTCGAAGCTGAAGGACTTTGGCGCTTCCTTTGGGTTCTTTGGGTTAATAATACCTACAGGATAAAAATGTAATTTTTTTAAGTCACTCAGTTACAAGTTCTTCAGTTATACATGATGCTAGAGTGTATGTTCAAAACATCCCAACCAGCAAACTCATGCCATTGAATCCAAATGGGACAATCAGAAAACAAAAATAATCCCAGTTTTAAGAGGTAACTTATATACAGAACTTAAAAAATATCACAGTAACAACATTGACTGGGTGTTACTAACATTTGGAATAGGCCGTGGGATAAAGTAGACGCTTGGTAAGTATCTTGTGGCAATGTTTATCCTCCCTAGGTAAGATAGCAGTCACAATTTAGAAATGAGTCATATTACTCTTTATTTTCTTTTAAGTCGGGGTCTCAGTCTGTCGCCCAGGCTGGACCTCCTGGGCTCAGGCAATCCTTCCACTTCAGCATTTCAAGTAGCTGGAACTATGGGCATACACCACCACACCTAGCTAATTTTTTCTTTTTTTTTTGTAGAGACAAGGTTTTGCTATGTTGCCAAGGCTGGTCTTGAACTCCTGAGCTCAAGCAATCCACCCACTGCAGCCTCCCAAAGTGCTGGGATTACAGGCATAAACCATCGTGCCCAGCTATCATTTCAAGAAACCTCATTAGGCTTGAAATATTTTAAAGGCCGGGCTTGGTGGCTCAGCCTGTAATCCCAGCACTTTTGGGAGGCCAAGGTGAGTGAATTGCCTGAGCCTACAGGTTCGAGACCCACCCAGGCAACTTGGCGAGACCTCATCTCTACAATAAATGAAAAATTAGCTGGGTGTGGTAGCACGTGCCTGTAGTTTCGGCTACTTGGAAGGCTGAGGCAGAAGGATCACCAGAGCCCAGCAGGTCGAGGCTGCGGTGGCTGTGAGCATGCCACTGCACTCCAGTCTGGGCGATGGAGTAAGACTCCAACTCAAAAAAAGAAAGAAAGAAAGAAAGATTTTTAAATATCAGGAATAAAAATTAGAAAAGCATTGCATTAATCCAGCCACTTGGCAGGTTGTGGTGGCTCACTCCTGTAATCCCAGCGCTTTGGGAAACAGGTGGGAGGATGGCTTGAGCCCAGGAGTTCAAGGCTGCAGTGAACTACCACTGCACTCCAGTCTGGGCAACAGCAAGACCTTACTCAAAAAAAAAAAAAAAGAGAGAGAGAGAGAAATTCAAACCCTATTCAAAACAAACTCTTTTTAAAGATCTTACTATCGCCTAGGTAAGGGGATTGCCTGAGCCCACAGGTTCGAGAACAGCCTGGGCAACTTGGCAAGACCTCATCTCTACAATAAATCAAAACATTAGCTGGACATGGTGGTGGTGCCTGTAGTTCCAGTTACTTGGAAGGCTGAGGCTCAAGGACTGCCTAAGTCTAGCAGGTTGACACTGGGGTAGCCGTGAGCATGCCACTACACTCCAGTCTGGGTGATGTGGAGTGAGACTCCAACTCAAAAATTAAAAAAAAAAGATCTTACTATCTACTTCAGAAAAGCATTTGGTAATGAAGCATTCATTGCAAACATAGTCCTATTTCTGAAATCCACAGCTGACAATAATAAGAATGTAAATTATTACACATATATTTATATGTGTGTGTATAGTGGAATCACAGATACTAAATCTGTAGAGTATTATAAGCAGCAAAATTACTTTTTGACTGAAAAGTGTAAGTCTCACTGCTCATATTAAAAGCGGTTTCTCATGTAATTCATCAAGTCACACTAAACTTCGGGGACTGATGGTGAATGAAGAAGTGTCATTTCTCCCTTGATCTGACACACAAAGCCTTAGCTCCTCATACTGCACATGGAAGAGAATCCTTATGACGTATAGTCAGGAAATCTCCTCAAAGACTGGACATCTCAACCAGTCCACTTCTGTGAGGCAGGGCCACAGCCCAGGCTACCAGTGAGATCAGGATTAAAAACTAAATCTGTCTAGAACAGCTGCTGCTCAGGACACAAATAGCAACAGTTGCTACAGTGCTTAGTCCTCTCTCTTGCTGGATTCCACTGGGCATAGTTACACACTTATGTTCCGACCTCAAATGCTGACAGAGTATTAACAAGACTCATGCTGCACATAATCATGTGACAAGGAGACATGGTTCCAGAAAGAACATCTCCCCACACACAAATGGTAACTAAGCAAAAAAAGTGTGCTTTCAACCAAATGATTTAAACAACATTTAAGTAAATGATTTAAATTTAAAAATGATTTAAATAACAGCCAACATTCAATGAACACTTACTCTGAGCCCTAAGTACTTTCTACTAACCTACTTAATGCTCCCAACTACTCAATGAGGCAGATGTTTTATTATCCCCATTTTACAGATAAAGAAACCATCACAGGGAGGTTAAACAACTTACTACTGGCTAAAGAGCCAGCTGGCGGCAGATCCAGGATGTGAATTTGGAGAGTCTGGCTCCAGTGTTTACACTCTTAGCCAAGGCACTACCACTTCAATGCTTGCCCCCTGCACACAGCTTTGCCACAGCAAAAGGCAGCAAGGGACTCTCATGGAGACGCACACACACACGAATACGGTCACCCCACTAAATCACAGCACAGGCATAGTTTAAAAATCTACTCCTTTAAAACTTGATGGAACCACGAGGACTGTAGTTCCTAAAAGATGAATGAGCACACAAACCCTACCAAGAAAATGGAAAATGTCATACTGCATGAAACAGATTCCAGGTTTCAGTGGCTTAGTCATAACAATGACAAGGCACACGGTATGCCCTCTAAAGTAATCTTCACCACTCAAAAACATAGTTATAATAAATGTTTTTTGCCTCCTGAAAATTTGCTTTCAAGCCCTATTTCATTCAGCCTTTACCTACCAATTCTGCCATGAACAACTTAAGGACTAGTTCTCAGATCCTATGCCTTTGTTCTTTTTCCCCCAGTTGAGAGAGAGAGAGAGACAGAGAGAAACCACATCAATGTTAACTTCCTTGATTCACACGAAATTCTTTTCCTCTTCCTCAATATTCTCTTCTCCTAGAACTTTGAGACTATCAATTTTACCCATAATATTTAAAAGATTTCAATTCATAAATTATATATACAAACACACTTAAGACACTTTAGAACAATGCAAAAATTCAACATTGTCATTACCTCTTTTTTTCAGAGGGAGGGTCTTAGCAGAGCCAGAAGGTGGTAGTAATTTCTATAGCTTATGTTCTATATCTGTTTCTATAGGGCTGTTTATTTTAGTCTTTATATTTACAAATATATTACATTATTCTGACTATATGAAATATTTCCTATTAAAATATTAAAAAACCCCACAATTTGCAAATGGAAAAATATTTTTATAAGGATAAGACAGTAATAACAACACTTGAGCTCCTCAGAACCCTCTAAGGGTCATAAACTCCACAATTACTTCCATGGTCAATGAATTAGTGTTTTCAAATATGCCAAATAATTTTTCTTTCTGAATTAATATGGTTGGGCTCTCATTCCCTTCCTTTAACCCAATTAAGAAACAGGATGTTTCCAAACATTAAAAGGGGTGCGGGGTAAAGGGGTGTGGGGTAGACAATACATGTAACAGAAAGAATATAGGATTTGGGAAAAGGACCAGCATCAGTATCTACATATTGGTGTCTTTTAATATTCTAAATACATGAAGCACAAGTAAGAATTATTATATTTAGATGTTTTTTGTGACTTTGGCTATTATTGCACTTTTGTGTTCTCTCTAAAATTTAGGTAATACTTGGTTCACAGAATTAAATGAATGAAGCACCACACAAATGGAAATTTTTTTTAAAAAAAGGTATTTTATCTCATTTTAGACTGTCAATATTTGATGGATATAATAATATTCCATTTGGTCTTTAAACCAAAGCAAGAAAAATTCATACTGACAAAGCTAAAGCATAATATAAGAATTCTATTTCTTGGCAAGAGCCAAAGTTTTACATTTCAGTCCTTTCTTAGATGTGTCAACAAATCTCTGGTGCCCTTTGCATATCACAGATCCCGTAAGTACATGAACCATGTCTTACAGAACCTCTACACAGCCCTACATCAAACAGATACTCAGGTGAAAGTCCTTCATGTATCATGTAAAATTTTAATTTGATTACACTCTGTATGATTTTTTCTTTTTTTTTAATTTTTAATTTTTTTTTGTAGAAATGGGGTCTTGCTATGTTGCCCAGGCTGGTCTTGAACTCCTCACCACAAGCAATCCTCCTGCCTCGGCCTCCCAAAGTACTGGGATTGCAAGTGTGAGACACCATGCCCAGCCCCCTGTACCATTTTCAAGAGCATAAAATGAAGAACAAAACAGTGCATACTTGTGTAATATATACATTAAAATACTGGTAGATTTCGCCAACTTTCACAGAAAGAAGAGAGAACTGTATTACCGAAAGACTGGACAATAATTAGTACAATGGTTCTTCTTCTATCAAGGTCCACTGAGCTAAAAAATACAGTGCGTGGGACTTATAATCTCTCAGAAAGCATGCACATAAGTATGAAATTATAGTAATTAATGAACACATTACATATAAACCACATTTTCACCAACATAAAAGCTGTTACAAATATAGCACCCATCCCCAGGGTCATGTGTAATCAGCATGCAGACTTTGTCTAGAAGTCACCATTTTTCCTGCAAAGAATGAACTCCAGAAATATTTTTTGAGAACTGGAGTGAGAACATAACTCTACTTTAAGCATTGTAGATTTCATATTGCTCTGTTTCCTATAAAACCACCTTTTCGTGCTGCTTTTGTGAGAGTGTGTGTGTGTGTGTGTGCATGCGTGTGCTACTTTTCAAGGCCTCTTACACCTTCTGTGCCTGAGTCCCCTTCTTCCACCTAAGTTTCTCTGGACACAAAGCATACTCCAGACCTGGACACATTCCCAAAAGTAACTTTCCACAGATGATCTGGGAGTCATTCATCCTTGATCTTCTTCGCTCATGCTCTACATTTTTTTTTTTTTTGAGTTGGAGTCTTACTCTGTCGCTCAGACTGGAGTGCAGTGGCCACTCCCAGCCACCGCAGCCTCGACCTGCTGGGCTCCGGCGATCCTTCCGCCTCAGCCTTCCAAGTAGCTGGAACTACAGACATGTGCTACCACGCCCGGCTAATTTTTGATTTATTGTAGACATGAAGTCTCACCAAGTTGCCCAGGCGGGTCTCGAACCTGCGGGCTCAGGCAATCCACTCACCTCGGCCTCCCAAAGTACTGGGATTACAGGCTGAGCCACCGAGCCCAGCCGTGTCTGATATTTTAGAAGACATATGTTCTGTGTCAGTTTTAAGGGGCAGAATGCTAGTTGGAAGGACAATAGTTAACTTTGGGTAACCTTAATCAATAAGAAAGTGTCTGTGCTGTGCAAGACAGAAGTGGTGATTTTTGCAAGGATGGCTTGTTTGCTACATTTGTCAATGAAGACAGGTAACCTAGGTTAGATTCTGTTTGCTATCTTTATGCGAAATTATGCATCTCATATCTGTAGTATCTTTGCCTCATTAAAAAGTTGTCTTAAGAAAATAACTCACCAATTGTCAAGGGAGTGACAAAATGAGTCATCATTGATTTGCAATCAGGCTAGCCATTTCCCGATGCTAATAGTTTTGCCAATCTTTCAGGGCCTCTTAGAGTTCACCTTCCTGTCAAACAATGTAGCATCTTCATTGCTACTTTAAAGGTGAAGAATGTCCCTTCACTGAGACCCAAGCTATCTGCCCCTCTGTCACCAGATTCCAGCTTCTAGAATAAGTTTGTACCTTTCACTCAAGCAAATGTTACAGAACCTCAGGATTAAGAGGTTCACTTCAGTGTTGCCTCCAGATAAGTCGTGAGGGCAAAAACATTCTCAAGTGGGAAAATAAGAGTCCACCTTCCAAATTCCATGTAGTCCAACATAATCCGCAATAATAAATTCTTTTTTTTTTTCTTTTACTTGGAGTCCCACTCCATCGCCCAGGCTGGAGTGCAGTGGCACGCTCAGGTCGACCCACTGGGCTCAGTTGATCCTTCTGCCTTAGCCTTCCAAGTAGCCGGAGTGACAGGCATGGCTAATTTTTTGATTTATTGTAGAGATCTAGTCAAGTTGCCCAGGCTGTTCTCGAACCCATGGTCTCAGGCAATCCCCTCACCTTGGCCTCCCAAAGTGCTAGGACTACAGACTTGGGCCACCTTGCCCAGCCAATACTTATTTAACTATGAAAATGGCCAAGCTACTTGAGAAGCCATCTAATCTTATTTCAGTGGAAACTGAAGCTCAAAGAGCCAAGCACTTCTAGTTTCCCAGGTAGAAGTTGGCTAAGACGAAGCTCAAA
>CAUYQG010081119.1:0-21360 GCA_963574415.1 Tarsius wallacei | reverse complement strand
TTTTGAACAATTTACTTAACTTTTAAACTTTTATGTATTTTACTTGGATAGAGTAAAATTAATTGACATAAAATTAGCTGGCAATTAAAGATTAAGAGGAAAACTGACAGTAGTGGGAAACTGCCAGGGGAGGAGGGGCACACCTCATCAACAAGGGTACCTGCATAATGAACATTTGTATACCTAACCCTGAATTGTACCCCACATATTTAAAATAAAAAAATTTTTTTTAAAAAGAGGAAAACTGGGAATAGTGCTATGATAAGTATAATTTGAATACAAATTGGAACAAAAAAATTAATCAATTCATTAAAAGCAGAAAAGTGAAAAGTCTGATCTCCCAACAAAGAAAGAAATTTGAGCAAGTCTGATCCAGGAAAAAAAATACAGAAAATTACGTTAAAAATTAGGAAATGGTGGGAACTACAGATAAGGAGAGCTATATACCAACACACTTGAATACATAATATTCTAAGGAAGACAAAAGACAAAAATCTTCTCAGGAGGAGATAGGAAGCCCGAACCAACCAGGGACCACAGAAGAAGCAGAAAGGGCAAAGACCTATCCCTAAAAAAGGAAGCTGATAGTTTCTCAAACACAGCCTACCCTATCTTTTTTGACACAAATAAGCTTTATTGTTATTTAAACTACTTTAGATGCCAAGTTTCCCAACTCATTCTAAAAGGCCAGGATAACCCAGATACTGAAATGGACAAGAAGAGGACACAATGCAGTGTACATCTCTCACTTATGAAATACATATGGAAAAATTCTAAAGCAAACTTTTACAAATAACATCCTATGTGGCCTTGTCTTTCATTCATGTCAGTCCTTTTCTATGAAACTATTCTATCAACAACAAAACTGTCATCAAAACAAGGTAGGCCTGACTCTACTGCCAACCACAGATTCTACTTCAGGGAATCCCCAGGTCTTCTCTGCTCCATGATCTAGAAGGTGAAAGGAAGGCTGCCTTCCCAATATGTGTCTGATGGCATGAAGTCCACTGTGAAACTTAAAATGTGTTGAAAAGTAGTACACTAAATGTTCTCATATGGCTTTGCATTCTAGCTTTCTGCTGCTACTAGCAAGGTTCTCTTTCTTCACTTCTCCCTATGCCTACTTCCCTCAAGTGGCTCTTACAGTGATAGCAAATAAGTACATTCTTGGAAAGTCATATATGTAAAGCCTAATGAATACATAGCAAAGAGATGTGCATCTCTGTCTTCACAGAGCGGGAGAATGCAGAGTATATCAGCCCCTCTTTAATCAATGGAACTTTGTCACCCGTCCAAAACTTAAAAAACAAAATAGCCTGATGTTTTGTTCCCTTGAACAACCATCATGAAACCTTTATAGACTTTCACGTCATTTTCTTTTGTTCTTCATATCAAACACTGTGGGTTTCTTTATTTTTAAATATGTATTTGAACTTTTCTCAAGTTTACAATTTTTTCTTTCAAACTGAAACATTTGCGAGTAAAAGGCCTATTCTCTTCTGTAGATTATAAGACAATTCTGAGAACAGGTGGGAACTGGCAGGAGAGGGTATCTTGGGTATGTATACTCAGTATTTTTTTCTTGTAAGTTTGGTGCATTCGGAAACCGTGATGAAGGTTTTCAGGCCCTGGCTAGAGAGTACTCACCTTCTTCATTCCTGCAACACAGTTCTTTAAAAAGATCAACATATTTTTGTTTGTTTTGTTTTTAAAAAGAAAAAAAAACCCAATGCTATATGAGAAGTTATGATAAATTATCAAAGTTCATTTCAGTAGTATAAGGAAGGTCTAACTTTAATGATTTTATTTATGTAATCATCTATATTTAAAAAATGAAGGAAAAATGTATATGTCATCTCAACAGCTGCTAGAAATTACACCTCATTATCTAGTTAAAAAGAAATAAAATTTAGCAAGCTAGAAAATACTTGCTAACAGTTGTAATTGGAATCCTAAAGCAAGTATAATTTTCAGTGTTGAAACATAGAAGCATTTATATTAAAATCATAAAAAATACAAATATGTTATGTCTTTTGCAAGTTAATATTTACTGGTCAATGCAATAAGAAAAGTAGATAAATAAGTGACCTATATATTGTGAAGAATGATATACAGCTTTCCTTATTTCTGAATAATGTGTCCTGTAAAGTCCAATGATGTTGCCAGAAAAACTTTACAAACAAATAAGAAAATTCTTTAATATGTAACATAAAAATATAAAATCATAATGATTGGTATTAGTTCTTCTTTGTATATTTAATAGAATTTGACTGTGAATCCATCTTATCCTGAGTTTTTCTTGGTTGGGAGATTTTTTTTTTACTATTGATTCATTCTCACTATTCATTATTGGTCTGTTCAGATTTTTTAATTTATTTTTATTTCTTCCTGATTCAATATTGAGAGATTGTATGTGTCCAGAAACTACTCCAAAAAATCAAGGAGAAGAGAATTCTCCCTAACTTATACAAGGCCAATATCATCCTGATAACAAAACCAGACAAAGACACGGCAAAAAAAAAGAAAACTAAAGACCAATATTCCTGGTGAACTTAGATGAAAAAATTTTCAACAAAAGGCTAACAAACCAAATTCAACGGCACATAAAAGTGATAATACGCTATGATTAGGTAGGTTTTGTACCAGAGATGTGTGGATGGTTCAACATACACAAATTAATAAATGTGATATAACACATTTATTAATAAATGTGATATAACACAGAACTAAGGGCAAAAAAATCTATGATTATCTCAACAGATGCAGAAAAACACATTTGATAAAACTCAGTATTCCTTCATAATAAAAACATCAACAAACGACATAAAAGGAACATAGCCCAAAATGATAAAGGCTATATATGACACACTGAGTGGGGAAAAGTTAAAAGCATTTCCTCTAAAAATTGAAACAAGATAAGGATACCCACTTTCACCATTTCTAAATTTATGCAAAAAATATTTTAAAAACCACATAATTTATACACCTCAGCAATGATTAGTTAGAAATGAGTGAAAGTGCATTAATAGTAACAACAATTAACTCTATAAAGTGCCTATAAATGAACCCATCTGAGAGCTTTATAAATCAAATGTGAAGGAAACTATAAAAGTTTCCTGAACAGTAAGAAATATATACTATAGAATGATATAGTGTTCAAGGATGGGAAGACTCAACAATATATAGATAACAATATGAGTTTCCCAAATTGAAGAAAATTAAATAAAAATTCATTTTATGTACTTTGACAAGAATTGGAAGGAAAAATTTTTTAAAAGAGAGGATGAAGGGAGACTTGTCTATCAAATTTCAAAACAAATTATAAAGTTACAACCAATGCCATATGGTAATGGCTCAAGATAGAAAAACAGATGAAAGAAACAAAATATTTTCAAATATTTAAATTGGAGCTTCATTTATGATAGAATTATTATTAATAAATAGTGAAAACAATAGACATTCACCAATGTTGTTTTTGAAACTTAGTTATAGATCTAACAGCATGAACAAAAATAAATTTCAAATGGATTTATGTATTAAATATAAAAATATGTTGGAGAATGACTACAATTTTTTGATAAGTAAGGTATTCCTAAGCAAGACACAAAATCTAGAAGCCATAAAGGAAATGACTAATATATATAAATACAAAACCAAGCCAGTCAACCAAATATTTAAAATCCTTTTATAGGAGACACTGCAAAAAAAGTTAAAAGACAAGAAACAGAGAGGAAAAAATTCCAATATTATAATCCATACTATATAAAGAGCCCCTACAAATTAATAGGAACAATCAACTCCCAAAAAAGAAAAATGATCAAATCTATGTAGAAGCAATTCACAGGAAAAACATAACACAGATAGTAAATAAACATTCAAGTGCATTAGTAATGATCTGAGAAATAAAAGTAAAACAGCAATCAAATAACATTGTTGATTGACAAATTCTTTAAAAATTGATGTCTAGTATTTGGAATGTGATAAGTGGGTTCTACGTGGTTTTCTTTAGAAGACCATTTGACTCTTTATAACAAAAATATGTATGTGCATAGTAGCCCCAGAAAGGCCAGTTCTTGATGTATAGCCTACAGAAATGCTTGCACACAAGTATATATGTAAGTATTGGAGGGATTACTACAGCATTGTTCATAAGAATAAAGAATTGGAAACAGCCAAAAAAGCCTTTAGTGGGAAAAAAGTTAAACAAAGAATGGTTCTTCCATATACTGGAACACCATGCAGCAGGAAAAATGAGTAAAATTAATATACATATACTGACACAGAAAGAATCCCAAAATATTCTCTTATGTTAAACAGGTTGCAGAACACCATGGCATAGTACTGCGCCATCCATTTTTGCTTTTAAAAAGTGTGTGTTCATATTGTGTTAGCAAATTTGTATGTATCAGAAATATTCTGGATGGAGCCACACCAAGTATAAACAATGGTTCCTTCTGGAAGGAAAAGAACCAGGCTGTTTGACTGGGGGCGGGGAGGTGGGACAGAGAAAGGGAGAATTGTAAAAAGGACTTTGACTTTTGCTTTACACACTTCTGAAATTTTATTGTCTGAACATAAGAATGCTTTCATATACTACTTGTATAGCTTTTAAAAATTAAAAGACCATTAAATGTCACCGATCTGTTTCACATTCTTTTGAAAATTACTGCCTTTTGTTTTTCTTACACAACAACTTCAGGAAGTGATTGGTCAGATGGTAGTAGATAGGGACCCTTTCCCAATGAGAAAAAGTTTCTTCTCCTCCTCCTCCTGCTCCTCCTGCTCCTCCTCCTGCTCCTCCTTCTCCTCCTCCTCCCCTTCTGCTGGAGGCAATATTCAGGATATGCAAGTATCCAATAGATGGGAAGAATAGGGTCATCTGTGCTCTTATCTCTGTGGTATGATTGGGAGAGTGACTCATACCCCCAAAATACCTATTTTGCTAGTGGTCACAGAGCTACCATTCCACCTTGGGCCTTTGTTCTCTGGGATGGAGATACTGTTTGCCCTCTGTCAGCACTACAGGGGAGGAAATTGCAAGCAATTATCTGTCCACAGTACCTTAGCATAATCACCAGAAACACCAATGAGCCAACTTAGTACTTCTAACCTCCTCCCATCACTCCTTCACATTAAAATAGTGATAGTAATAATAATTGGGAGTCCTAGTTACAGGAGCTTTTGGGATATGTTTTTACTTTTGTACATCCTGTTGAAGATAATTTTTTTTTTTTAGTTGAAGTCTCACTCTGTCGCCCAGACTAGAGTGCAGTGGCACGCTCCCGGCCCCCGCAGTCTCAACCTACTGGGCTCCAGTGATCCTTCCGCCTCAGCCTTCCAAGTAGCTGGAACTACAGGCACGCGCTACCACACCTGGCTAATTTTTTTTGATTTATTGTAGAGATGAAGTCTCGCCAAGTTGCCCAGGCAGGTCTTGAACCCGCAGGCTCAGGCAATCCACTCACCGCAGCCTCCCAAAGCACGGGAGAAGATAATTTTTAAAAATTAGAGAAGAGTTGGAAAGGGTAGCATGAGAATGAATTTTTCAGTAAAGCCTTGGGAAGGGATACAGGAGGTGGCAGTAAAGTAAAACCATCTGACTTTGGTGGGGAGAAAGGAACCCAAGTGATTTTGTGTAAAAAGAGCAAAAGGCTTAGGCTTTGTTGGTTGTATTTTGGACTGTGGCAGGGGCTAGGAAAGAAGGTCAGCATCACTAGACCTAAAATCTGGAAAGGCCCTGAAATTTTGGCCAGAGCACCAATAGAGTAAGTACATGTGTCTTATGTGTGTATCAACAGCTATAAGCAAACCTGATGACATGTATATATCCTATAGAAATCATAGAAAAGGGAAGTTGGAAGTTTCTCAAGTTCAATGGTTCTCAAAGTCCCTGTACCAGCAGCATCAGCATCACCTTTTAGAAGTGCAAGTTCTCAGGGCCGCCCCAGACCTCTTAATTCAGAAACTCTGGATATGTAAATGAATGAATGTGACTCTGTTCTAATAAAATTGAGTTTACCAAAACAGGTATTTGGCCAGCAGGTTGCAGTTTACAAATCCCTGTTCTAAATAATAGCAACAGCTACCACTTATTATCTCCTATGGGGCAGGTATGATCCTTTTTAGGGGGAAGGGGTTAGGATGTCACTCTGTCACCCAGACTGGAGTGTAGTGTAGTGGTATGGTCACAGCTCACCACAGTCTTCAACTCCTGGATTCAAGCAATCTTCCCGCTTCAGCCTCCCAGGTAGCTGGGACTATGGGCATGTGCCATTATGCTCAGCTAATTTTTTATGTTTGTAGAGGCGAGGTCTCATTGTATTGCCCAGGCTGGTGTCTAACTCCTGAGGTCAAGCAGTTCTCCCACCTCAACCTCCCAAAGTCCTGGGATTACAGGCATGAGCCATCATACCCAGCCTGGTATGATGCTTTTTAATGGATGATCTCATTTATTTCCCCAACACTCTATAAGGTAGGCCTTGTTGTTTCCTCCTTATAGGTAGTGAGATGAGCTTCAAACTTTCCACAAAGTATACTGTTAGCAAGCCTAGAATTCATACCTTATGTCACAGCAGAGGCCATACTGTTTACTTTAAAGATTAAATAAATGGAAACTAATTGCATTGTACCCACTGTTACTACTATTCAATAAATAAACCATGATTGGCATTTTCTTCATTTGATGAGCTTACATTGTTATTGTTTTAGTTATTGTAAAAGAATATTCATAAGTGCTTTTCTCTGGTTACTAGTTCCCTCAGTCTCCTATACCCATTTTGTTTGTAAGGTATCGAGTCTCAGCTGAGAGTTGAGATAACATCAACATATTGCTGGAAACCAAAGTGAGAGGACAGTCCTATCATGGAGTAATGGCCAGACCAAGCCAGATGGGCCTCAGAGTGGGGCTCTAGGAAAGTAACGGATGTATCTGGCATCTAAGACAGGGCTCCCAAGGAAGGTTGGATAGAAAAATGCCAACAGTTAACACCTACTTCTCAATGTTGTACTATGCTGAGCCAGCACAGTTAACCTGTGGAAAACTGAAAGGGGGTCATCTAAGAGAGAAAGTTGGTTTCTGGAATTAGCCCATACCTGTGCACTTTGAGCCACAATAATGACTGTTTATTGGGCACTCCCTGTGGTCCACATATACATACCACATTAAATGCCTGTCTTAGTCCATTTCTGAGATAACAAAATACCACAGACTGGGTTATTAACGAACAATAGAAATTTGTTTTCTCACAGTTCTGAAGACCGCAAAGTCCAAAATCAAGGCAGTAGCAGATTCAGCATCTAGTGAGGGTTGCTCTTACCACAGCACCTTATCTGCAGTGTCTCCATTTATCATGAAAATGCAATAAGGAAATATCATCTCTCTTTTACAAATGAATAAACAAGATCACACTGCCGGTGTGACCTCAGCTTGCGTGTGAACTTGAGTCTGACTTCAAAGCCAGTGTTTTACCTATGATATCATAGTGCTTTCCCTGAGGACCTCATGCAGGTACAGGGTCAACCTTTGGCCTTGTATGGGCTTTGAAAAACCCAGTGGCAGCTCCATTAAATCTCAACAACTCAGCTGAAATACATGTAGACCTGTCTATTGAAGAGGTCCTTGTTCAAAAATAAGAATTAGTACAAAGGAATTCAAGGCCATAAGAAAACAGACTCAGAAAACGTTATGAGCTTTTTGAAGCAATCATGACTACTTGTTAAGTCATTCTTTATAGCCTAGAGGTTAAGAGCACACACTCTGGAGCCAGACTGTCTGGATTTTTAATTTAGACAATGTTTTTATCTTTCTCTGTTTCCTTGTCTGCAAAATGGAGCTAATAATCTTACAGGGAAGGTGTGAGGTTCAAAATAACATGAGGAATGATGTATTTGATATGATGGACATGCTAATTGCTGGGATCTGATCACCATACATTATATGTATCAAAACATCACTATATATTCCATGAATATATAATTATTATTTGTCAGTTAAACAAAAATTAAATAAAACATGGGCAAAAGACTTGAGTAGACATTTCTCCAAAGGTGACACACAAATGATCAACAAACTCATGAAAATACACTTAAGGTCACTGAATTAGACACTTAGAAGTGATAGAAATGGTAAATTTTATGTTATAAACAAATATTTTATCACAATAATATGTTCCCTTTTCATTAAATAAAAAATAACACATAAGGACTTGGGCCAGTCCTGTCACACAGTAAATGCCCAGTCATTTTAACTGTTGCAGTCGCAATTATTTTTATGACGTACCTCCATAATCTGGCCCCATCCAAATGGAGAGATTAGTTATCTCGAACCTGTTTCTAATGAGTAATTGAATACTCCATGGAAGTGTAGCATTATGAGCAACATTTACCACACTTGCCATGTGTTCTTCTGCTCACATCTGAAAAGCAGTTTCTTTTCCTTCTGTTTTGTGTACCAGCACCTCTGTGGCCACCCAGAGTGTCACTTTGCCCCCAAATACACATGTTTCCCCTTCCCTGGTCTCTGCTCTTGCCTTGTCTTTCATGATTTGCCTGGCACACACTATACTGCAGATGTTTACAAAGGGTTTATTGAACCGCGCTGAACTTCTACCACCAAGAGTTTGTTCATGGAAATGTGGTTTAAAAAAAAATTCTTCTCCTGCATTCTGAACAAACCGAGGATGTCCTATTCCTCCCCCACTTCTTAACCTACCTGCAAACTGCCTGATTTACCTGGGCATAGGTAGGCTCTCATTAAATGGCAACTGTCTCTGCTACTTATATCATTCTATCACTGCTTGCTCCTTCTTTAGCAAAGCTGAACTTTAATTTTTCTATTAAACTTGCAAATCTCACTGATGATTATTACAGGTTGCAAACATGATTTTGACTTGAGAAGCAAGTATCATTCCAACAGGAGGTCACAGCGCAAGGCATGTAATACAAATAAAAGTATAATTTGGTGTCATCAGGTCACCTCGGATAGTCCCTTGGTTGACACCATGCTGTGGAATAAAATCAGAGCTCCAGCAGGTCCTTCCTGAGTACAATATGCATAAACAACAGGTGTGCGAGTTAATTGTTTTCTCATCATGGTGCATATTTCACACCCCATAACTCCCAAATGGAATACCAAAAGAATACATAAAATTCAATGATTCAAAGATTTAAAGGGTTTATGCTTTTTATGATAGAGTGGGAATCCATTGAAATCTTTAAAAGGAACTATAACTGTAACCATTATTATTAATGTCCCTAAATATGTAATGTTTATTTTTGCTTTAAAAATTGACACTCTAAACAAAGATGACAGCCACAAAAAATGAGGTGTGTGCACACTCCAGGAGAGTAAAGCAGTCCATAAGCGGATTTTACACCAGGGAGAGATTAGTTATCTCGTACCTGTTTCTAAATGAGCAATTGTAAACTCCATGGAAGTGTAGTATTATGTGCTGTAGGCCTTCTATTCTCCCCCTTGCTGTTTCCAAACTAGCCCTTGGCCTTTGCAAGTGGGCACTGGAGCATGACCGCCTAGAAGGGACCGCATCAGTAATTACATTTGGCACTGCTTACTGTCCTCTTTGCTGCATACCTACTCTCCACGCATTTCACACCCGATGAACCTAACTAAAGTTACATTAAGTGATTTTTAGCACATGAATATGTTGTATGGGACTTCTTGGTTACCATCTGTTGTGGAACCAACCTTACTTTGCTGGCATAAATCCATATGGCTAGCTTCTGCCATCCAATGATAAGACCAGGGATTGTAGTTAAAATGAAATGTGAGTAATAACAAAACACAAAACAGCTAGTCAAGCAATTGCCTCCTTTGTGTTTAATTCTAGCGAGGTTCTCTTTCCTCTCCTGTATGAGTTGGCCTGTGTTATAATAGTTTGATACTGGTAGCTTTGGGGTTCTTATGGAAAAATGTTTTCACCATTGAATGAATTCCTATTGATTTTGCTGAGGATGTGAAATACTGTATGTATCTAGAGCTAAAAACCAGATACTTAATGTAACTGAGGAGGCTATTAATGTTTTAACTCTTAGTCACCCTCACTCTTCCTCCAGAATTTTTGTCTTCCTTTTAAAAGCAGAGATGTGAACTATATCATTAAGTTGTCGTAAACTATGCAATCCCTCATTAACATGCATTAAATTTCTATGGATGGTCATCCTGTAAGTCCATACTAAATTGGATGGCTTTCCTTGAACACATTAATGTTTCATTAGCCAGGCATCTATGTTGAGCCACAGGGATAGAGATAATTTTTTTGTGTCCTGTGGGCAACACAAGGACAGCTGTGTAACATTATGAGTTAAAGTCCACTTAACTGCACTTGAAGTAGAGAAAGTTGTCTTCAGGATATTATCCCACTGAAATCAATATTGGTTCAGAGATCTCTGATACGTGGACCTGCCTGAAACTACTTTTGCCTCACAAACTTGTTCCCTGTTACGGACATTTCAAGTTGACTCATTAAATCAGTCAGAATATGGTAGGTTATGTGGCAGTAACAACCAACCAAAAAATCTCCATCCACAAGGATGTCTTTCTTGCTCATGCTGTGTGTCTTTTGTGGGTCAGCAAGGGAGCTATGCACATCTTAGTTATTCAGAAGTCCTCACTGATAGACCAGCCACCATCTCACACAGCGTCAGTTACCAGGCCAGGAAGAAGAGAACTCTAGGGGCATCTCATATCAGAAATAAGAATGCTTTGGTTCGAAACATTCCATCCACAATTCATTGGCCAAAACTATTCACATGGCCCCACCCAAACACAAAGGAGTCAAGCAGCACAAATGGATGTGTTCCCAGAAGGAAAGAGATCTAGACACATGTGACAGGCAGCACCTGTCTCACCATGCTCAGTCAACACCCTTCTTCTTTCTTTCCTCTATTTTACAGACTAGAAAGCTACATACACTTTTTCTCAGTCTCCCTTTCTCCTAGGACAGTCTGTGTAGACCTGGTTCTGGCCTATGAGACCTAAAGGGAAATCTATCATAAGGACTTATGGGAATGCTTTTGCTTCCCTGATTAAGCGGGGAGGGGAGAGATGGACACAACTATAGCTGTTCTTTATTGACACTTACCTCTCGTTACCACCTGCAATGCCGGGATGTGCAGTAGCCATTGGCATGACCACCACCCCCCCACAAACACACATAAGATGGCAGAGCAGAACAGAAAGATGAGAAGGATTTGGTTTCTTGCTAGTATCAACGAACCTCTGCACCAGCCCTGGACTGCCCATCTCTGGACTTCTTGATACGTGAGAAATATACACTTCTATAAGCTTAAGTCTAAAAGCTAGGCTTTCTGTTTTTTTGCAGCTGAATGGAACCCTGAGAGTCATTATTTATCCAGAGCTTTAAAAGAAGTATCACATCCAAAAGGAAGTGTTCCCTACAATCACTCCAATAAAATCAAAATGTGATTCAGAGATTTCTAATGTATGATCCTGTTTTAGACTACTTTTGCCACTTGGTCCTTTGGGCTGACATTTCATGTTGACTCCCCTTATCAGGCAGGATAGGCTAGGTTATGAGACAGTAACAAACATCCCCCAAAATTTCTGTGATCATCATTCCCGGACTTCTTGCTATATAAGAAAAACAAACCCCTGTATGTTTAAGCTACTGAAAGTCTCTCTCTCTCTCTCTCTCTCTCTCTCTCAAAAGCTAGGTGTAATCTTGACTGCAGTCTTGTTTACTCTTGAATTTAATAGGAAAACTTCCTATTCAAAAGGATGTGCATGTTTTCAGGTTTTCTGACAAACAGTCATCTGAAGAGATGTCTATGTAATATTCTGTTAAGCGTTCCCAGTATATTTCTAATGTCAGCTCCTTCCATCTAAAAAGAAAAAAAAAAAGAAGTCTACTGAAAATGTCTCTTATAAAATTTCCCTGTTCTCTTTCAAAATTGAAAAACTTTCTTTAAGAAATTCTTTAATAAGAACATGAAGCTTTCATTCTCTGATTAAAAAAAAAAATACAAGTCTTGTTTTCAAGTTTTTTGGGGACACCTGGGATGCTTATAGTATAAAATCTGTTAGAAATAAAACGAAAGGAAGGAAGAGAATATCCTGTGGCTCTGAAAACTTTGTAAAAGCCTTGAAACTACTTATGAGAATACTTCCCTTCTCTGAGAATTTTACAGAATGTGGTTCAAGTCTTTCAAGATGCAAAAATACTTTAAAACAGAGACTTAACTTGTTCAACATTAACCTTGACAAATTCAGGTTTTGTCATATGAATGAATGAATACCTCTGTTCTTGAGAATTCAGGGCCTTGAACATCCAAATTGAAGTAGGGTGGCAGAAAATTATCTTTATCTTTGTCTCTCTCCTTCCACTTTCCATCCCATCCCCATTCTCTCTTTAAATTTTTAACAGATCAAGTGAATGACTTCAACCAAAAAAAAAAAAAAAAAACTAATGAGAAAGTCTCTTCAAAAGCGCTGTCGGATTTCTTGCTCTTCCCACTCGCTCTCCCTGGAAGGACAGCTCTTTGCTTTATGACCATGTATTGATCTCTAATATCTTTCCTGAGCCTTGTCTCTTCTTTGCCTCCTACAGGCAAAGGGTGAGAGTTAGATAATAGTATTAATTTTCCAGACATCTGCACATGTTTTAATGGCCTTTTGAAGTTTGAAAATAGTTTCTCTGTGAGCCCACCACAGGGCTAAAATGCCATTAAGGTCTAGATTGCAACAATACATAACAATCATAGCTGTAGCACTCAGTCTGGCAGTGGAAAGAAAGCTAATTTATTTTAGTGGAGATTCAAATTAATGTGAGCTCTTTACCCAACCAGGGCCAGTGCCTCCAGGTTCTGGAGGTGAATGGCGGGACTCAGGGTGGTAGAAGTCCACTCATTCTTGTTCACATGCGTGGGAAGTCAGAACCTTGCCAGAAGGGCTCCACCTTCATTCCCTGTGAGAGAGAAGATTGAAGGGTAGCAAAGTAATTGGGGTTCACAACCATCTTTTAGCCATCGACTATTATCTCAGATCAAGGAAGCCAATAGTCCCCTTCTCAGAATAATGCTTTTAAATGCATAGAGTAAAAGATGTAGGATTATAAAATAAATCAATGGTTGATAGTAAAGTACGAGTTGCCAAAATATTGAAAAAAAAAAGAGGTATGTTATGGTAATATATGTGTTTCATTTCTAAAGCATCAAATAACAAGCTAAAGGGGCAGGTCTTACTTTGTTTTTAATAGTGATGCTCACAAGACTTAGAAATATTTTCAACAACTATAATATGACAAAGTGTATGCAATTTCTATTGGAGACATGTCAAAAGCTTACACTACGGCACTGGGCATGAAGGCTCACTACTGTAATTCCAGGACTTTGGGAGGCCAAGGTAGAAGGATTGCTTGAGCCTGGGATTTGAGACTAGTCTAGTCTAGGCAACATAGCAAGACCTCGTCTCTATAAGAAAGAAAGAGAGAGAGAAAGAAAGGGGGTGGGAGAGGGAGAGAGGGAGGGAGGGAAGGAAGGAAGGAAGGAAGGAAGGAAGGAAGGAAGGAACGAAGGAAAGAAAGAAAAAGCTGGGCATGGTAGTGCATGCCTATTGTCCCAGCTACTCAGAAGGCTGAGCTAGGAGAATCACTTGAGCAAAAAAGGTAGAAGCTGTGGTGAACTGTGATCATTCCACTGCACTCTAACCTGGGTGACAGAGTGAGAATCTGACAGAAAAAAAAGGTTTAAAAAATAATTAATTTTTAAAAGTTTACTATAGTTTGATGCTTACAATTCATAACTAAAGGAAATACTAAATTTTGGTTTAAACTTTACCTGTACAAAGATCATTTGTATACCTAACCCTGAATTGTAACCATCTTTAAATAAAAATTTTAAAAAGACGCATTTTTTTCTCCAAGCTTATCAATATCCTGATTCTATTGTTGAACTCCTGGGGTCTCATGATAAGAACTCTTAAAGATCTATATTATTTATTTTATGGAAATTGCAAGTCTATACAGACACAGGACAGTTAGTTGAATATTTCTCCCATGCTGAGTTTAATATTTATGCCTTAGAAGATATTTGGATGAATATGCTTTGTATTTGATGACATTCCTGATCATTTCTTGTGAAGCATATACCCTGAGTTGTGTTCCCAGCAGTAGGAATGGGGCCTGTGGAGACAACCACAGTGGGTTTTTCTTGGCCCTCTTATAATCAGTTTTGGGTCAGTGCAGCCTTGGAGACTTTGTTTTTTCTCCTTTGTGCAGAGCTGCCTGGCAGATATTGGGACCCTACCAGAGACACCGATATTGTCACTTCCTCTACCCAACTGGCCAAGGTCACCACATGGATGATACTTGTTTTATAATCTGACATCTAACTCTCTGAAAAGAAAGGAAAAGTGATTTTAAGAAGTATTGTAAACATTTCTCTTAGGATTCAACTTTGGTCTCCTATGAAGTATAATTTTAAGGAAGAATTCAGTTCAAATTAACCTCCTCTTTATACATGTAAATATCAGGGAATTTCTGAAGACTTGAAAGAAGTGACATTTAAAACCAGGAAATTATTTTATTTCTTGTAACACAGTAGAGGAACTGATTTAGCTTGTCTCATTACATAGTGATAAAGCAGCATTTGATAGCAGCAGCCTGTGTGATAAAATGATTATGGCAGCAGTGAGAGAGAATCTAATAAGGGAATTGATCTGCAGATTCCAATTCTGTAAGAGCCAACATCGATCAACATAAATGTCAATAATGAGATCGTATTGAGAAGTGCCTAATTCCTTCAGATGATTCTGGAGTCTAGTGATAGATTCAAGAAGCAAATGTGAAAAGGAATTTAAAAGTCTCACAATCACTCCATTGACCAACAGCAGACTATGTAGTACTTTGGTGCCACGTGACACTGTCCATCTGGGTCCTGACGAAAATTAGCAAGAAATAAATTATTAAAGGATTTTTATATAGAAAATATGTATTACTAGTACCATGTGGTGACAGTATAACAGTTGTTATGATACTTAGTAATTATAGTTAGACATGGCAGTTCAAGGGTGGGAACAGGAAAAAGTTATGGTCTTATTTATTGGTATCTTTGAGAGACCATGTTTAGATAGTGCTCTGGCAAAGGAAATTGTCAGTTCTCAGATACTGGTCAGGAAAAGTTATATGGAGTAGAATTATCAAGTCTTCATTTGCCATTTTATACACTTTCATTGATTGTCTGCCCAGGGGTTTTACTAAGAACTGGTTCTTAACTCTGTGTTGTGTGAGGGACTATGGGTTGCAGCAGGACAAATATCACCAAGGTAGCTTCAGGATAGGGAAAACTGGGGAGTATTAAGGCATATGGAGCTGCTAGAGAGCAGGGCAGGAATGTCAAATGGGTGAGCACAGAGGAAAGACTATGAATGTAAGACACCAGCTCCTCTCACTTTTACAGGAGACTATCTTGTGAGGGAGGCCATCTTGTGAGGGAGGCCATCTTGTGAAGGAGGACACCTTGTGCGGAAGCCAATGTTGGGACTCAGGGGAGGATTCCTCCTATATTTTCTGTCTAGGTAGGAGTGACTTCCAGGACCAGCCCCTCCTGGCATTCTGATTATAAAGTAGTTGTGACCCTCCCAGAACTGTTTACTTCCCTTTCCCTTGCTGCTTATATTTTCTCTACTTCATCTAGATCCTCTGCTGTTGACTTCACACTTTCTGGAGTTTGCTATCCAAAGTATGATTCTTCAGTGGAGGTGATTCTCATATTAGGAAGCTGTTTCAGGACTTATTTTTGGTATGGAGTATCAGGCATACAGTTGACTTTGTCACTAATTGGAGATAAACAGGAGGAAAAAATACCCCACAAAGCATACTATTCTGTTATTTAAAAATTAAGTTAAAATTCAAAAATTCACTCCTATTCAATAGCTCTGCAAAGGGAACATAATTAGATCTTTCTGTGATTATGGAATATCTTTCAGAGACTAATAATAACCAGGTAAGATAATAGTCAGGGCCAGATTCATGGTCGTGCAATCTGAGTGATCACACAGGGGCTAGGAGGGCCTTGTCCTTGATTTAATGTCACCATCTTGAAATTTTTAATATCTTGTTTTTCAAAAGGTCCCTTGAACTGGGCTTCCCAAATTATGTCCCTGGTTCCAAAAATAGCTAACAGTTTTCAAGTACTCAATATGTCCCAAGCACCTTAGCTAATTGAATCTTCACCACAACTTTATGAATCCAAGAGTTCCTTCTCTTGAATTTCAAATTGTCAGTAAACATCTGTGAGCTATTATTGTTATTATTATCCCTAAGGGAAATGAAGACCCAAATGTGAAGTAGCTGGGTTTAAAGCCAGGATTTAAACCTAAGATTATGACACAAGGGGCCACATGCTCTCCTGCCTCCCTGGTATAGGATGTAACAAATGGGAAAAGAAGCTAATTTTTGTGGCTGAGCCCAGGATTTATCATGAATGTTTAAAAGCTAATCATGAAGTTATTATCCTCTTTGTTTCAACTATGTCAGCTATAATGGAAGGTTTGGGCCCATTGGATTCTAGTCAATTGAGATATTTGGTAATGCAATGAACATAGCCACAGCTTGTGGACCAGCTTTTGCTACAGCATAGAGCTTGATGTCACACTGGGCTTGGTGACATCTTCTGTGACTCAACCATTGGCGTTTTGACTAAGCGATTCGTACTTTACAGTGACAAAATTTTTATGCACCCAAGTTAGGGGACATGATATTTGATTAGTTTTCAATCAGTAGGAAAGTGTTTATGAAATAAATGTACCATCTCACACCAAACAGCTGAACAAAACAACAATAATTCCAGGGACTTTAATTTCTCCTCAAATGCCCCACGTTAATAATTCCAGGGGCTTTAAGGGAGAAATATTTGTAGCCCTTAACCCAGTCTAAGAAAAAAATTATTGTCTTTAATACCAGCTGATAACTAACAAGTGTACGAAGCAAACCATTACTTTTACAAGAATAATTACTTCTTTGGAATTTGAGTTTCCCCACAGTTGCTCAAATAAGTCTAAGGGCAGTTTATTTTCTCTATAATGCTCATTTCTTTGTAATAGTTATTTATAGATCCATAACCAATTTATTTAAAAATAAGAACTCACTTTTGGCATTCTGTGAGGTTGAAAGTGCTGCACATTGATATAAAATGAAAGGAAAGCTCAGAGAAAGATTACTTTGCATCTTTGAGGAAAGTTTTCATCAAAGTAGTTTATGAAAATTAATAAATCTTTAGGGATTTGAGAAGATGGAATAATTTTAGGATTATGGTAACTGGTGACTGTCTCCGAAGAAAATAGAGAGATTATGTTATTTATATTTATGCATCAAACATCTGCTTAATACTTCACAATTTCCACCCTAGGCGATTAGAAATGTCTCTTCACCTTCTTTCTCAGTGCCTGATTCAAAAATTCACATTGTTTACCGAAGTCCAGACATGCTTGATTAGAATAAAATGTTGTGTGCCTATAGAGTCTGAAGCAAAAACAACGGAGACGTTATTTTATGTCTTGTGGAGGATTTGCCTTTTCACTGAACTTTCTGATGCAGTCGTAACTCCCTAATCTGTCATGTTTGTAATATCATATCTGTGTGCCTTTCTTGAGTTACAGACCAGTCTAGTCAACTGGGATAACTTGTTGGGGAAACTGACGGGCAGTTTAGAGTCGAAAGTGTAGCATCGTTGTTTCTATCTCAGATTCTGTTTTCAGCAGCTTCCTCTAATATGCCTGAGAAAGAAACCTGCAAAATTGAGATTTAAATGTAGAATATATTTAGCAAACTAATAGAAAAATAAAAATAAATCCACTTGACTTGATGAATCCTACGTAATAGCTGGAAACTGCCATTTGCCAAGAAATGATTTAGCTTAGTGAAATGTATTTTGCAGCTAATCCTTTAATGTCTGTTTTACATATTACTCTTCCCACTGTTAATATTGAACAATATTGTAAGCTAGTAATTTTATGCCCTATATTTCAAATTGCTATTAGGAAGCCACATAAATAACAATTTTCATCCGCTTGTTTATAATACCATGAGGCATTTCTTACCATGGGGTAAAGTAACAGTGGATTTAAAAAACTACTTTGGGGATAAAGCTACAGGGAAACTGTGATGCGGATCTGTAGCAACAAAGCCTATAAGGCAAACAGAAGTAATAAGTTTGAAACCCTGATAATACACAACTTAGTATTAACTATCATGGAAAGTGAGACAATGGGCTTTCATTGAACATTCAGCCAGAGATTGCATTTACGGGATATATCTTCACAAATGTAAAATGAATGGGACTCCAGCAACTCGTCCTATTAAAACCAAGACTTTGAGCTGTAAAACGCAGATGAGTGCACATCACAGAAGTCATTTTCATCAGCACTCTGATCTCTTTCTTCTCCCAGCCCCCATGCTGTGAAGTACTGCGAGAGTGAATATTGCAGTCTGTGAAGGTCCCAGTGGTTGTGTAATCTCCCAAACTGAATTTCATTTGTTCTAATCTTTCCTTTAATAATGTAAAGAAGCACCCATCTTATAAATAATTCTGCATGATACTTTGGTTCTCCAAAACACTGACTAGGCATTTTTCCCTTCTTTAGAGGTTATCTTCCAAGGCTAAGTGCTAATCATTTGATTTTAACGTCTCCTCATTGTAGTCGCCGGGACAGAGCAGGGTCCAGGTATGGTTTCTTGCCAGCCATCTGGATAACATATGGAACCCTTAGGCGTCACAGGAGGAGTCATTCCATGTCTTCAGGATTAGCAATTACAGATGTCTGGAGTGCCGGCAGCTCTTTGCACAGCTCTATCATGCAGCATAATTGAGGGCCCCAGATTGACCCCCCTGCCTCCTTTTAAGAAGAAGCATCCTGAGAAGACATGAGAGCTGTGAGTGTCTACTGTGTCTACCTTTCCTCCCGGGGATCCATCTGCATTCCCCTCCTTGAATTTGCCTCTGTGGTCTTGCCGAACGTTTTGCAGAAAAATGTCACATTTTCTCATTTCCGTGCCTTTGCATAAGCTCTGTCCAGAAGGGCCTTTCTTTCTTTTTTGGCCTCTGCTATGGTCTGAGTGTTTGTATCTTCCCAAAATTCATACAAGAGGGAGACCCCCCCAAAAAAGCCAGAATTATTTTTTAGAAGTTTTCCCCACCAGCTAAGTGTTCTAGGAACCCATCGGCATCGGTATACCAGCAAGCGTTGTTGTGAGAGGCTGCATTCGGCTTCAGGAAAATTTTGGGGGAGATTCTTTCCACACATTTGCCCATTTCATGATGGGTGATTTATGAGCGCACCTGCCTGCACCGTGCTGAGTGTTCAGCAGTTTTTGACCCAAAGCAGCATAACCCCCGTGCCCTACCCTCCCTATTCACCTGCTCTTACCTTAATCAACCTTCTTTTTGTTTGTTTCCCTGGATGAAAAAGTTCTCAAAGGGAAACATTTTGCCAATGTAGAAGAGTTGAAACCAAAAAACAGCAGAAGCACGAAAAGGTCATCAAAATGGACAGGTTCAAAAATTGTTTTGAGCAGTGGAAAAAGCACCTTGATAGGTGTATTACGTCACATGGAGAGTACTTTGAAGGTGACTGAAGTTTAAATATGTGAGAATAAATACACAATTTTTTATAAATAAATTCCGGGGTATTTTGGGTCCCTCCTCGTACGTTGAAATCCTAACCCCCAACATGATGGTACTAAGAGGCGGAGACTTTGGGAGATGATTAGATCATGAGGGTGAGAACACTTGTGAATGGGATAGTGCCCTTATAAAAGAGGTCTCAGAGAATGGTCTTGCGCCTTCCACCACATGAGGAGAAAGTGAGAGGGGTGCCGTGTACGAACTAGGAAGCACAATTTCACCAGACACTGAATCAGCCAGTGCCTTGATCTGGGACTTCTCAGCTTCTAGAACTGTGAGAAATACATTTCTATTGTCTATAAGCCACCCATTTTGGGGTATTTTGTTTTAGCAGGTGAATGGACTAAGTCCCTCAGATGTTCATTTCTTGTTTGTAACATCGCTTAGCTATGCTAAAACTTAGTTATGGCTTCCCTAGGAAAGCCCTCCAGATGCCCCCCACTGAGGGCCCAACATGGTGTGCTATGTTAAGGGTACCTGCTCAGCTTGTCTTTCTGTGAGCACTTTGGTGGCAAGGCTTGCATTTTTTCATCATTATACCTCATCATTTAAAACTGGATAAGACAACATAGTGGCAGAGAATATGGTGCCATCGGGGCAGCCCTTAAATCCATGTCCAGGTTCAAATCCTTGACTTGAACAGTTACTAATGGGAGGTGATAATAGTTTCTACCTCGTAAGGTGCCTATAAGGATTAAATAAGAAAAAATAATGTAAACTCTTAGCACAGTACTTGCATACAGTGAGCACTCTATAAATGTTCACTGCATTTTCGCCTTGTTTTTCAGTTAGTTTTCCTACTTTTTTTTCTAGTTTTTAGGAGTGTTGTTTTGTAATATTTTCTTTTTTAAATTAATTTTTAAATTTTAAAGATGTAGGGTATAATTCAGGATTAGGTATACAAATGTTCATTATGCAAGTACCCTTGTTGATCAGGTGTGACCCCCTTCCCCAGCAGACTCCCACTACTGCCAATCCTGCCTCCCTCCTCCCTCCAGCAGTTTCCCGTTACTGCCAATCCTTTTCTTATAGTATTACGATAATTGTTGAAAGTTCGTTTATGGGTGAGAACATGTGATACTCAGATCTTTGTTTCTGGGATAGATCACTCAGTACTATAGACTCAAAGTCCACCAGATTGCTGTGAAGTTCATGATTTTTTCCTTCTTTATGACTGTGTAATATTCCATCATGTATATATACCACATTTTTTTAATCCAGTCCTCCTTCAATGAGAGCATGATTGGTTCCATGTTCTTGCTATTGTGAACAATGCTGCAATAAACATACGTGTGCAGGTATCTTTTTCATAGAGTGATTTGAGTTCCTCCAGGTATATTCCCAGTAGGGGAATTGCAGGGTCATATAGAAGGTCGATTTTTAGGTCTTTTAGGAATCGCCACACTGTTTTCCACAGAGGCTGTACTAGTTTACACTCCTACCAACAGTATAAAAGTGTTCCCTTTTTGCTGCATCCTTTCCAGCATCTGTTGTTTTTTGAGTTATTGATGATGGCCATCCTGACTGGAGTTAGGTGTTAACTCAGTGTGGTTTTAATTTGCATTTCTTTGATGACCAGTGAGGATGAGCAATTTTTCATGTATCTGTTGGCTTCTCATATGTCTTCTTTTGAGAACTGTCTGTTCATATGTTTTGCCTACTTTGTAATGGGGCTGTTTGGTTTTTTTGTTTTGTTTTGTTTTT